>CAUYRT010070586.1:0-96904 GCA_963574885.1 Lepilemur ruficaudatus | reverse complement strand
CTGTTCCAAAGTAGACAAAACAGATGAAGACTTACCATTATGGACTGTAAAACCTAAATGGATGGGGCAAATAAAGAAGTGAATTTATAGTATGTCAGATGAGGATAAGCAAGCTAAGCGGGAGAGAAGATGCTGGGCTAGGGCAGAGGCTTGTTCCTATTTACACAGGGTAGCCAGGCAAGACCTATGTAACACTGACATTTCTGCAAGGCCTTGAAAACTTGTGAAAGTCATGTAGACATTTAAGGAAAGAGAATCCCAGGGAGACAGATGACAGCAAATACAAAAGTCTTGAGCAGTCATGTGAATAGCATGTTCAAAGACCATAATGAAGGCCGATATGGTTAGATCGGGGTCAAAAAGGAGGAGCAACCTGGAGATGAGGGTAGAGAGGGGGCAGGGGCCAGCTCCTACAAGGTCTTCTAGGTGGCTAAGAACCTGAGCTCTGCTTCTGAGCAAGATCAAAAGCCATTGGAGGATTTTGAGCAGAGAAGTGTGTATCTTCCCCTTAGGTATTAAGAGGAAAACTCCAGCTGCTAAGGAGCTGTAGACTTAGGAGAGAGGAAGAACCAGGGGCAAAAACAGAAGCAGGGGTTGCATTTAGAAAGCTGTTGCACCACATGTACTCACTATTAAATTGGAACTAACCAATGAGCACACGTGCATAGAGGGAAGTATAATTCAATGGAAATCAATCGGGGGAGGGGGAAAGAAGGGATGGGCAAAAACCTACCTAAGGGGTAGAATGAACACTATCTGGGTGATGAGTACACTTATGGCCCTAACTTAAGCATTACAAAAGCAATCCTTGAAATCAAAAACATTTGTACCCCTGTAATACTTTGAAATAAAAATAAATTAATTGATTTAAAAAAAGAAAGTTGTTGCAGCAATCTAGTGAGAAAAGATGGTAGCTTGGACCAGGGTGTCACACCACAGCCTTCCCTCATGCCCAGATCACTTTAATGTTTCCTCCTACCGTGGTCCCACAGCACTGAGGCAATGCCTTGTTAAAGCAGTTCTCAAATGGCATTATCACTCTTTTGTTTACTTGTCTGTTTCCCCTACCAGAGTTAAAGCTCTTCAATAAAAACGATATGTTTTTGCTGCTTTTTCACCTTTGCCTTTACACATTAGATGCAAAGAAAAAACCAAAAACCAAACATGAATAATAAGCCTGAAATACATAAAGCATAATACAAGTCAATTTACTTATTAGGGAAATCAGTATAATTTACACAAATTCAGCTTTCCATACTCCAGGAAAAAATGAGCGGAAGCAAGAGAATTTTCTATTTACCACCTAACCCTTTTCCTCATTCCCAGTAGACCTGGCCTTTGTGTGTCTTGGGAAAGAGTGTCTCAGCAGAAATGCAAAGAGAAATCAACAATGCTGACTCTTGGTGTTAGAGCTTTTGTGAGTCTTAGACATTTAGGAGAAGTTCAAAAGCCTTGTCAAGGCTAAATTTGACTATAAGCATTCTTTCTTTACCTCATGTTCCAATTTCAGGATATAATGTCCACATAACTTGTGGCTCTATTGCACCACCCCTCGAGGGGACGCCATTCCTCCACACACCTAGGGCCTGCTTGAAATACTTGTAGAAGACCCACGGCTCCCGACTGTTAGGTTCTGGCTTCCTTCCAAGGTCTTCCAACTCCAAAGTAAATACCATTAACACAGTCAGAAAATAGAGGCCCCTAAATGAAATACAGTCCATTATCGAAGCCTAGGAGACAAAGGTTTAGGAAGCGAACAAGATCCCCAAGTAGAAAAATGAGAATCTTTATTTAATGGTTATTTAGCATTATCCATCCTTCAGAGTTCTCTAACAAGTAAACCATCCTTAAAAACTGTTCACATGAGTATTGCTGGTGTGATTAAGATGTCTTTCCAAATTTTACCAGGGAATCATCAATCTAAGATACAACATAAAATAAACAACAAATTTGGAAATTTGAATATATTAATATCATAAATTATGAAATCAATCATGACAAAGTATTCTGTTGATCAATAAAGAATTCTAAAAGAAGGACACCTGGAAAGTAAACTTTTGTCAGTCTGAAGGCACTCTTCTTTCCCTAACATACAAAATTCTCAACAACTTGGCCCCCAGCTACCTTAACCACATGCAAAGTTCCTCCCCCTCCTAGAACGCACTCACCGTCACTGATACGGTGCAAACTATAGTGTCTCCCTCCATCTGTGAGAATTCCAGCCACCTGTCAATACCTATTTATCTGTATTTTTTTATTTTCACTTAGTCTGCCTTTCTGTATTCTGCTTTATGAGAAAGAAGTGATGGAACACTCTGTAGTGGAAAAAGGATAGGTCAGTGTGCTTTCCTATAGCCTAAACAAAATATCTCCAAAATGAACCAATACTTCTTGCTCTGATCCCATAACTCAGAGGGTGGACTCAAGCTGACCACAAGCAAATCCAGGTGTGTGACTTTCACAGGTGTAAGGAAAGGGGTGCTCCGGATTATGCACACACTTTTCACTCTCCAGAGCAGTGTTGTCCAATAGACATATAAAGGAAACCACACACATAATTTTAAATTTTCTAGTAGCTACATCTTAAAAAAGTAGAAAGAAACAGGTGAAATTAATTTTAACAATACATTTTTGTCTAATGTAATATGTCCCAAATTCTATTTCAATATGGAATTAACATAAGAAATTATGTTTTAATAAGTTATTTATAAACTGTTTTACATTTTTTGTACGAAGTCTTCACTATCCAGTGTGATTTACATTTACAACGTGCCTCCATTCAGACCACGTCCATTTCAAGTGCTCAGCAGCTAGATGTGGCTTGTGGCTACCGTATCGGACAGCAAAGCTCTGGAATGATTTTCCTTCATGGTAACTTAATGCTGGTATTCTGGTATATTACTAAGTCACTAGTAAATTTTTCTTAGTCTGCAAAGCAGTTGCTCACTTTCCATATCCTTGAAGAACAGCCAGCGAGGAAGTGGAGCATAATGGCTATGATCTGTGACTGTGGACTCCGGAGTCAGACTGTGGATTTTAACTCCAGCTCTAACCCTTAACTAGCTGCATGGCCTTGGGCAAGCTGTCTTTGTGCTCTGGATTTCTTTTTTCTCTCCCCAGCCCCCAGGACAGTGTGGTATCTGTCTCTCAGTGTTAGCATTGGGACTAAATGAGTTCATATGTGTAAGCACTTAGGACACTGCTTAACATATAGTAAATGCTCAGTGAATGTCAATTATTGTTATTAGCTAAAATTGAAGTTCTGAGGCTGCAGGGCTGAGGACCAGACTGTGGCTGAGCTAATTCCACAAGGGCACAGGCAGCTGCCTTACTAAGGCCCACGGTCAAACAATCCAGTGACTGTCAAACTTTCACATTTGGTTCTTTCGGGTTCCTGGCTGTTTCCCTCAGTGTGAGTACCTGTCTGTCTTGCTTCCCCTGCTGTCAACCATCCCTACTGCTGATACTTTGTGATGCTGACAAGTTCACACCATGCATGGCTCTGGAGAATGGGACAGAGCCATGAATGAACAATTGGAACAGAATCCACAGAGAATGGAAGACCATCTAGAATGAACCAGCTAAAGAGTATGACTCATGGATGGAAGGCAAGAGTATGTCCTGATCGTCTACACATATTTTATCCAGAATGGTTTCCCATCTCTGTCACGATAACAGGATGCATGTGGGATAGGAATGGGGCTTGAGCAGGAGAACCCCTTTACATTCCTAGAAATCAGTCAGCTGTTGGGAGGCCCAGTCACTTTCCTTTAAGCTCAAACAATTAATGAAAGAAGCCAAACCCAATCCTCACTGAAAATTCACTACCTGGAAATGATTTAGGTCCTAAAGAAGTAAAAACACTTCTGTCTCCTCCTCTGCCATCATCAAGAAACCAGAGGTCTCCAAAGAACCATTTACAACCACTGACCTGAAGCATCTCACTGATTTTGGAAACTGAAAATATACAGAGGGCCTTGCTGTAAAGATTCAAGCAAACCCCAGTTCTGATTGCTGCTTATTTCAATTTTTTTTTCTCTTATGGTATCTGTGCCTGTGTGGAAAAGGATTTTCTAGAACACTGCAAAGCTGGAAGCAAGGCCATTTGTCCAGGACGTCTGCACATGGACTCCGACTCCTCCCTCCAGATGAGGATGTAACCGTGCGATGCTACATTTGGGCCAAGAACCAACAGATTCAAGTGCTCAAACACATTCCTTTAAATGGACATACATAATCAGCATCAATTATTTCAGAATGGGACGTAAGCCCCAATCACATAAGGCAGTGTCATAGAAAGAATTGAGCCTTCCAGAAAGATTTGGAAGGACTTAACCCCCAAATGGACAGTGTCTCTACTCTCTACCAGCTGCTTGCTTCTCTGGAAGGTTCTGGGTGCCAAGTGAAGCTGTATTAGGAAATACTACATCTGTTCCTTTCCTGTGTGGCCACTATGTTTCTGATAATACTTGTATCCCTGGGCAATTAACTCAGAAATTAAATGAAGTGTGTGTTTATGGTCTCTTCGTGCCAATCCATAGCCCACTTGCAATACTAGGGTATGAATTTAGGGTACATTTCCTCAGATAGCAGACAAGTTGGCTCAGGAGGTAGCTAATCCCCCTGTGGCTGAAACCAGGGCAGTGAGGCTCTCAGAGTAGGTCCTTTAAACCTGGGAAAGTCACTAAACATCTGAAAAGAAGAGGGATGGCAACAGGCAAAAACTACAAAAATCAAGTTGTTCATGCAAGCTGATGAAACCAAACCACTCCTCTCTCAGTTGCTATAAATCAAGGAACTAGTTACAATAAGGTGGACGATTACATACATACACAAGCTGGGGAGGGAAGGGACCAGCAGGAAAAAAGGAATCAAATTCCAAACTCAGAATTCATTGGAAAACCCAGTCTTTATGTTGGTAATTCAAATGCAGCCAACTCAAAACTCCATATCACAGTTTATGCTCAAGAACCTGTCCGCCCTCTATGTTTTGCAATCAATTCATGGCACTTTACAAACAGGATCCAACCTAGATCTTTAGCCTAATCTCCTACCCTTCTCCCCATACATGCCCCATGTTCTAGACACACTCAAATCCCTGTTTACAGAAGATAACATGAATGTTCCCACTTCTGTGTATTTGGCTTAGGCTAACTCTATTAGTGGAATATTCTTTACTTATCTGTTCTGTCTGGCAAAATCCAGGACAATTTTCCAGTTCCAGACCCTTTAAACCTTCTCCAAGCAAAATAGATTGTTCCTCCTGCTTGGATGACTTAATGTTCTTTAAAAACTTTGTATTAAATTAAAACATACATTTGGGAAAGTACACAAATCAGAAGTCAACCGCTCGAGTAATTTTCAGTGATCATCCTTATGCACTCACCATCCATACCAAGAAATAAAACACCAGCACCCCAGTAGCCTTTCTCTTGCCCCCAATCATGCCGCTCTTCAGAAACAGCTGAGTTCTAACACTGCAGATTAATGTAGCCTGCTTTAAACTTCATGTAAAAGGAAAACTATAACAGGTACTCTTCTGGGTATGGCTCGTTTTATTCAATATTGCTTGTGAGATTTATCTCTGTCGTTGTACATAGTTCATTCATTTTATTGTTGCATAACATTATATCTTGTGAATATAACACTATTTGTTTATTCCATTGCTCAAGGCCATCTGGGTTGCTTCCAGTCTGAGACTATTTTAAGCAATGCATTTATGAACATATTTATATACATAGAATTGTGTACATATGTCTGCATTTCTGTCATCATATTCCTAGGAGTAGAATCATAGGGGATGCTTATGACCAGTGTTAGTAGATGTCAGAGTATTGTCCAAAACCCTTGTATCAATTTTCACAAAATTCTTTTATCAATCCCAGTTTGTGAGTGTTTAAATGGCTTCTCATTCTCTTCAACACTTGACTTTGCCAGTTTTTTTAATGTAGCCGTGCTGGTGAGTATGTGGCGGTATTACATTGTGTTTTAATTTACATTTCCTCATCGCCAATGTAGTTGAACATCCTTTCATATGTTCCTTGCCCATTTAGATATACTTACTGGTCAAGTACTTGTTTAACCTGTTAAGTCTCTTGCTCAATTTAAAAAAGCACTGATTTTTTTTCTAATATTGATTTCAAACGGTTCTTTATAAATTCTGTATTACATGTTGTTGTGGCTTATGTCTATTGCAAATACCTTCTGCCACTCTGAGACTTATTCGTTAATCCATTGGCTGTGTCCTTTAATATGCTTGATTATAATGTAGTCACAGTGTTGCAGTCCTTTTCTTCATAGTTAGCACTCTTTGGGACCTGCTTGACAATTTTTGCTTATGAAGATTTTTCATCTCTCTTTACTTCTAGATGCTTTATTGGTTTGCTCCCTACATTTAAGTCTACAGTTCACTTAGGCTTGGTTTATCCGCATGGTATGAGGCAGAAGTCAATATTAATTTTTTTCCATAAAAATATCCAATTGACCAAGAACCATACATTGAAAGATTTTACTTCCCCCTCCATCAGGCAGGATCACCTTTGATATAATTTATGTTCCATATACATGTGGTCCAGTTTCTGGAATCTCTGTCCCATTGGTCTATTTCTCTAATCTAATGCCACCATCATACTATTTACTAAATATTTGGAAGAATTCACCTCTGAATCTATATGGCCAGGAGTTCTCCGTGAAAGGAAGTTTTGTTTACAAATTCAACTTTTTTGATAGATTTTCTATTTATTTGTCTGACAGTTTATCTTATTAATCCTTATTTTTATTGTTGTTGTTGTTACCAATTTCCAGACATCTCAAAGTCTTTAGAACCCTTTGGCTCTATTTTACCCTCTGACTTTTCAGCTATTTTTGTCATTCTTAAAAATTCCACATATATTTGAAACCCCATCAGACACTGTAAGTTTATACTATCAATAATTATTTAGATTTATACATCCTGTTGCTGTTTATCCCATCTTGCACGTCCATGCTTCCAACCAGGATCTTCTTCTTTCTGCTTAAAGAAACATTTTCAGAGTCTCAAAGCAAATACACCAACAATAAGTTTTCTCATTTGTTTGTAAACATATCTCTTTTTTTATTTTTAAAAGAATATTTTCCCTGATGATAGAATTCTGATAGAGGTAGCAATTTTTTTTGTTTTTTTGTTTTTTTCTTTTTTGCATTTTGAAGATGTTATTCTCATCTGGCTTTCATCATTTTTCTTACGAGGCCAACTTTAAGTCTTATGGTTGCTTCTTTGATGGTAGTACATCTGTTTCTCTGGTTGCTTTTCAAAGTTTCTCTCTGTGGTTTGTTTTCAGCAGCTGTAGATGTTCTTTTGTATTTATCCTGCTTGCTCTTCCTGGCAATTCTTAATCAGTGGCTTGATATCTTTTTCCGTTTTGGAAAATTCTCAGTGAACTCATCATCGACTATTATTTCTTCTCTATTCTTTCTCTCTAGTCCTCTGACACCAATTTAATGGATACCTTTTACTGTGCTGCATGTATCTTTTCTTCTCTTTTTAAGTTTTCATCTTTCTTTTCTTTCCACTGTGTACATTTTATGTGATCTGCCTTCTAGATAACAATTCGCTCTTCAGTTGTGTCTTATGTTCTTCCACGTATCTACTGAGTCTTTAATTTTAGATATTACTTTTCATTCTAGAATTTCCATTTGATACTTTTACCTAGACCCTAGTTCTCAGCCAAAATTCTCTATCCTGTTCTTGATATTTATCACAGTTATTTAAAATTCTGTTTTTGATATAGCTCTCCTGTAGGTTTACTCCTATCATCAGTTTTTTCTCTTAATTTTTAGTACCTGGTTTATCTCCTGGTATATTTGACAATAGTTAATTAACTGCTGGACCCTGTGTATAAAAACCAAAAATAAATCATCTGAGGCTCTAAATAATCTTTTCTCCTATAGGAAAGAAATATTTTTGCTTCTAGCAGGAAGTTAGAATAGTGGTAGATCATTTTAATCCACTCTGAAGCTGAACTGATTCAGAGCCAGGGTTAATTTGATCAGGTCCCATTTATTTATTTTTGTTGTGGCTGTGATTGTTTTGGAGTCTTTTTCATAAATTCTTTGCCTCAGCTGATGTCTATATATATTGTTCCAAAATTTTCTAGAATTCTTATGGTTTCATGCCTTAGGTTAAGGTCTGCACAGCCAAGGAGACTATCATCAAACAGACAACCTAAAGAATGGGAGAAAATATTTTCATGCTATACATCTGATAAAGGGTTGATAACTAGAATCTATATTGAACTCAGGAAAATCAGCAAGAAAAAAATTAAACAACCCCATTAAAAAGTGGGCAAGGGACATGAACAGAAACTTTTCAAAAGAAGACAGACTAATGGCCAAAAAGCATATGAAAAAATGTTCAACATCTCTAATCATCAGGGAAATACAAATCACAACCACAATGAGATATTACATAACTCCTGTGAGAATGGCTTTTATCAAAAAGTCCCAAAACAACAAATGCTGGCATGGATGCAGAGAGATAAGAACACTCACATACTGCTGGTGGGACTGCAAACTAGTACAACCTCTATGGAAAGTAATATGGAGATACCTCAAAGAGCTAAAAGTAGAACTACCATTTGACCCAGCAATCCCACTACTGGATATCTACCCAAAGGAAAAAGAGACAGTCTATAAAAAAGACATCTGCACTAGAATGTTCATAGCAGCATAATTCACAATTGCAAAGATGTGGAAATAACCCAAGTGCCCATCAATACATGTGTGAATTAATAAAATGTGGTCTATGTATACCATGGGTAGTACTCAGCCATAAAACAAATGGCAAACTCCCTATTGTATTATCCTGGATGGAGCTAGACCCCATTCTTTTAAGTGAAGTATCACAGGAATCACAAAACAGATACCACATGTATTCATCATTAAATTGGTACTCATTGATCAACACTATGTTCACATATGGAAGTAACATTCATTGGGTGTTGGGCAGATGGGAGAGGGAGGAGGGGATGGCTAAATTCACACCTAACGGATGTGGTGTGTGCTGTCTGGGGGATGGGCACACCTGTAGTTCTGACTTGGGCAGTGCAAAGGCCATTTATTTAACCAAAGCATGTGTACCCCCCTAAACTCTGAAGTTACAAAAAAATCATAAAAAGCCAGATTTAAGTCTCTATGCAAATTGGTCTATTTGTGACCAATTAGCTGTTATTCCTAGATTGTGCCCCACTGGAGGGTCACAAATGAAAACTTGAGGTCTTTATCAGGGCCCTCCTTCTTGGACAGAGCTGCACTCAATTTTTGTTTTCTCAGCTCCATGAGACTACTGAAAGTTCTTCTCAAGTTCTCAGCTTCTTTAACACCACTTTTTGCTTAGCCTCTTGGAAAGTGTCTTGTAGGGAAAAGATATGCTGAGTTTTGGTCCCACCTCTTCATGCTCCCTTCTGTATGCTTAGGAGCGTGGCTTAAAGTCCTCTCACCTTGGTAAATCACTGCTGTCTTCAGATTGGTCATTTTTATGCTTTTCCCAGATTTTTCTAGCTGTTCTTAGTGACAGAATCACTCTGATACACGCTTATCCATCATAACTAGAATTCTCCCATAGCATTTTAAACATCTTTCTAATACAGCACATTTTATACTTCATCAAATTACTATAATTATTTTCAACCTATTTGCCAATATTTTTCACTGGTCTGTGGGCCCCAAGAAGGAAGAAACCATTCTACATTAATTGTGTATCCCTATGGCAGGCACAGTGCTTAACACATAATAGATATTTGATACACGTTGGCTAAACTGAATTGAATTAAAATGGAGACAGATACAATGAGAACATCACCAAGGGAAAAATGGATTTCCAACTTCTTAACTCTATTTGAAAATGAAATGAAATTTTCTCATAAAAATTACATATTTCTAATGGTTTTTCAGCCTTTGCTTCAACCTCTTTTTCTACGCACTTGCGTTTTTAAAATGATCACTTCATGCTGTGATTTCTTTCTGTGTGTTTCTGTGTCTCTATCTCCATCTTCCTATTTTCAATCATTGAATATAAGACATATTTATAATACAAATTCTTATTGCCGTCAAAATGTATAGAACTTAATAGAAGAATATAGATCTATACAGTTGGCCCTCCGTATCTGTGGGTTCTGCATCTGCAGATTCAATGAACTGCAGATAAAAAGTATTCAGAAAAAAACTGCATCTATACTGAACATATATAGGCTTGTTTTTCTTATTATTTCCTAAACAATACAGCATAACAACTACTTACACAGCATTTACATTGTGTTAGGTATCATAAATTATCTAGAAATGATTTAAAGTATACAAGGAGGGTGTGCTTAGGTATATGCAAATACTATGCCACTTTATATCAGACACTTCAGCATCTGTAGATTTTGGTATTCAGGGGAGGTCCTGGAATCAATCCCCATGGATACTAAGGGATGACAATAAATGATTTTCTGTGCATACATATATACTATATATAATCATAGGTTATGGATTAGACATTCTTAATGCTACTTTTAAAGTTAAATGTATTAGTAAAAACCAAAGAGAAATAAGGATCCCTCCATTTGGCTATGGAATCTCAAAACACTATGTTGACTCAAAAGCTGATGGAAACTAGATCTCAGAGCTGAACCAGGAGAGGGATATCTTCTGCCTGATCATCATTTTATCTCCAACAGAGCACTCTTCCTGGCATATAGCAATGTTGAATACATAGTTATTTGACACATTAATCAATGAATGCTCAGCAGTTTATCGAGGCCCAGTAATTCAATGATCTCAATGCATCCTTGTCAAACTACTGCTTCAGTTTGTCTGTCAGGCCCTGGTAGCATCACACTTCATTTCCCACTCACAAAGAAAAGAAGCAAAGCTGACGTCGCTCTTGATAGAAAAATCTCAATGTTCTTATTCTGAAACATTTGGTAGTTTTCTATATACTGGTATGTTATCAAAATTAATTCATCAAATTGAAATTAATTAAATAATTCAGGGGCTTTGTCTATTACACAGTTGGGCCTTCAGGCTAAGCTGCACAAAGATAATGTAGGGGGTTTTTTCATTATTATACAACCACCAAAATATTTTGTTTAACTATTATGAAAAATGTAAGAAAAAGACTCACTCACAAAAGGGTCCACACTAATGGCAATGGTAGAGTAGGTCAACTATACGGACCATAAAGACCATAAGATGAAACTTTATGGCTTTCTATGACAGGAATTGTTGGTCTGATTTAATCATACATTTTAAACTGTAAAGAGAACACAAGGATTTCCTATGTACCCATGAACATCCCAGAAGGGGGAAGCCTAACGTGGGCAAAGAATGAATGCATTCAGAGAACAGTTTTTTCTATGAAAACAGCCATTTCTAACAGTCTAGGTGCCTTTATTTTCTGTGGCTGCAGGAATCATATCTGCTTTGGGGATTTGGCTGTGTTTTGCTTTATCTTCTGAAGGGGAGTACAGCCCTGTGATCTTCTCATACATCCTGACATTTTTGAAAGAGTACATGTGAGCTACTGAGGTTGAGGTAATAAAATTCTGTAAGGACTGGAAGAACTACAACAGTTTAAAATTGAAAAGACAGCAAGTTGCTGCTGATAAAGACAAGACCAGCTCCAAACCGACACTTGAATGGGAGGCGTCTCACTGGGGCTTAGAATAAGAAATGAGGCAGGCAATGTGCAATTTATGCACGCGTGAAGTCTCTGCATTCTCAATAGGAATGAGAAATTTGAAACAGAAGAGGATTTAAGGCTTGCGTTTTACAGGGTATATCTGGTTTACACCATATTGAGTTGGCTTATAATATAGTATCTGGTTTACTGGCAATACCAGAAATTGTCAAGGATGGAAACTGGAATGTATATGTTGCTGGTGAGAGTATAAATTTGTATATTGCTTTGGAGTACAATTTGGCAATATCTGGTAAAGTTAGATACATCCAGCTTATGATCCAGCAGGCAATTGCAATTCTAGGTATATGTCCTCCATAAAATTTGCCAAAAATGTGGATTAAAAAATATACAGGAGTGTTCAGTATCCTTAACTATAATATTGAAAAACTGGAAACAATATAAATGTATATACTAGAAGGGCAGAGAGTCAGTGAAATAAAATGTGTAACACTAAATAAGAGTTAACATGAATGAATGAAATCTACTTGAATTAACATAAAAAAATACTGAAAAAATTATGTTAAAAATAAGCTATTCAAAGATATGTACAGTAGGATATGATTTATATAATTTTTAAACACTCAAAGTATAATATATACTGTTTAAGGGCATAAACACATGCAGGTATACCTCGAAAATATTGTGGGTTCAGTTCCAGACCACCACAATAAAGTGAATATCACAATAAAGTGAATCACATAATTATTTTGGCTTCCTAGTGGATATATAATCATTGTGTTTATACTATATTGTAGTCTATTAAATGTGAAATAACATATCTAAAATCATACTGTACATACCTTAATTTAAAAGTACTTTATTGCTAAAAAATACTAACAGTCAACTGAGCCTTCAGCAAGTCATAATGTTTTTGCTGGTGGAGGGTCTTGCCTTGATGTTGATAGCTGCTGATTTATCAGGGAGGTGGTTGCTGAATGTTAGTGTGACTGTGGCAATTTCTTAAGATAAGACAGCAATGAAGTTTGCCAGATCAGTTGACCATTCCTTTCACAAAAGATTTCACTGTAGCATGCAATGCTATTTGATACCATTTTGCCCACAGTAGCACTTCTTACAAAATTGGAGTCAATCCCCAAATCTGCTGCTGCTTTATCAACTAAGCTTATGTAAAATTTTAAATCTTTTGTTGTCATTTCTACAATGTTCACAGCATCTTCACCAGGAGTAGATTCCGTCTCAAGAAACTACTTTCTCTGCTCATCCATGGAAGGAAGTCCTCATCTGTTCAAATTTTATCATGAGATTGCAGCAATTCAGTCACATCTCCACTTCTAATACTACTTCTCTTGCTATTTCCACCACGTCTGCATTTACTTCCTCCATTGAAGTCTTGAAGCCCTCAAAGTCATCCATAAGTATTGGAATCAACTTCTTCCAAACTTCTGGTGATATTGGTAATTTGACTTCCTCCCATGAATCACGAATGTTCATAATGGCTTCTAGAATAGTGCATCCTTTCCAAAAGGTTTTCTACTTACTTTGTTCAGATCCATCAGAGGAATTGCCATCTATGACAGGTATAGCCTTACAAAAGGTATTTTTAAATAATAAGACTTAAAAGTCTAAATTACTCCTTGACCAATGAGATGCAGAATGATGTTGTATTAGCATAAAAGGCATGAAAAGCTTAATTTCCTTGTACATCTTTATCAGAGCTCTTGGGTGACTAGATGCACTGCCAATGAGCATTAATATTTTGAAATGAATATTTTTTCTAAGAATTAGGTCTCAATAGTGGACTTAAAATATTCAGTAAACTATGCTGTAAACAAATGTGCTGTCATCCAAGCTTTGTTGTTCAATTTACAGCTCACAGACAGAGTAGATTTGGCATAATTCTTAAGGACCCTAGGATTTTCAGAATGGTGAATGAGCATTGGCTTCAACTTAAAGTCACCCACTGTTGGTGGGAATGTAAACTAATACAACCTCTATGGAAAAAACTGGAGATTTCTCAAAGAACTAAAGGTAGACCTACCATTCAACCCAGCAATCCCTCTACTGGTTATCTACCCAAAAGAAAAGAAGACATTTTATATAAAATACACCTATACCTGAATGTTTTTCATAGCACAATTCACAATTGCAAAGATATGGAATCAACTAAGTTTCCAACTAATCAGTGGATAAAGAAAATGTGGTATTTATATACCATGGAGTAGTATTCAGCTACAAAAAGAAATAAAATAACGTCTTTTGCAGCAACTTGCATGGAACTGAGACCATTATTCTAAGTGAAGTATCTCAGGAATGGAAAAACAAATACCACATATTCTCACTTCTAAGTAGGAGCTGAACAGAGAGTATATGTGGTCACAAAGTGGTGTAATGGACATTGAAAACTAAGAATGGGAGGGTGGAAGGGAGGGGGTGAGGGACAAAAATCTACCTATCAGGTACAAAATACATTATTCTGGTGACAGGTACACTAAAAGCCCTGATATCAGCATTATACAATTCACCCACGTAATAAAAAACACAATGTTTTACTAGTCTGGATAGAAGATTGAATCAGTCACAACATTACCTTAAGCCAAAACCTAATCCAGAGCAAGGCCCCAATTCTATTCAATTCTGTGAAGGCTGAGAGAGGTGAGGAAACTGCGGAAGAAAAGTTGGAAGTCAGCAAAGATTGGTTCAAAAAAGCCACGTTCCCTCCACCCACGTCCAGTGGTGGCAGTGGGTGATCCCAACATGGCTGGAGAAGTGCTGAAAGCTTTTAGAGAGGTAAAGATAGGATAAATGGAAATGCACCAGGCCAGCTACTCTCCTGGATCTCTGCACGTGGATTCTCTTCTCTCTTTGACTCTTCTATATAATAAGCTCTCAGAGAACCACCTCTCAGTTATTTCTTTATACTTAGAGACTTTTAGATTCCTCTCATCCCTTTATTCTTTCTCTCAGGCTTTTGTTGCTATAAGATGATCCTGGGACTGATTCTTATGTAGGAGATTCTCTCCTCCTCCAATGCCTAGAAAGCCAAATAGCAAAGAAGGTGAAGTTCAAGGGTAAAAAGGACTCTCAATTCTGCCTCTTCTCCAGGCCTTAACTCAGTTCACAGAACAAGAAGACCAGAGAGAATTTCAAGTTGCATTTGGTCCAGCACGTCCTATACAAGGAATAAGCACTGCTTCTGACCCTGGTACCACCTATTCAACTGCCGCTCTGGGTGTCCTCATCCTACACTGAGTCCCCGCTGTGTGAAGAACACATGACTAGCTTCATGCTTCTTCCTTGACTCAATCATTCTTGGGCTACATCTAATATCTGAAACAGGTTGCACTGTCCTTCAGTAGAGAGAGCCTTGCTTCTCTTTTATAATGAGAAATTATGAAGATTGAGGAATGCTTTCTGTGGATACTTCTAACCAAGACACTGAATTTAGAGTGAGACAGAAAGGACTACTTTTATCCTGATTCAAGTAAAACATTTTTATGTGACCTAGAAGACATAAAAGTCATCGACATAGAGCTGACAAGTCAACTGCCTCCCCAACCTCCCTTCCCCTAATAGTCCATAAATACTGGGCTGTGTTTACTCTGGGGACCAATTAAGGAACTTTCACCCACCGCACTCACTGCTAATGGATCACACTAAAACCACAACTTATTTTGCCCCAGACACATAAACACTAAGAAATGCTGTTCCCCGCCAAAACTACCTGGACACGTGCCCTAGGCATGAAAGACTCTGTTTTCCCTTATAAGCACCAATGATTCTCTTCAGTTGAGAGACAACTGAAGTAAGGATTTTACTCTCCTTGAGATGCTGAGGGTCTCTCATTTTTTATTATGGATTGAATGCTCTTGGAGTAGGGTGCATTAGCCAGGGCTCCAGGGCTTCAGAAAAGTCTGCTATTATTTGCAGAAAAATTAACCAGTGCCTACAAATGTATTAGAAGTCCCTAAACACCAAACACCAACTTTCCTTTATAAGTAAAAAGATTTGAAAGAGGCATTGACTACGTCAGGCCAGCTCCTGCCTTATTTTAACCTCAAGTCAACCAAGTTTAATTTGAGAGACCCACAAAGGCTCTGAGTTCTCTCATTCCTAAACCCGTCCTGAGAGGAACAAGAGGCACAATAGCTGTCTCTGCCCCAGTTTCTGGAGGGGATTAGGTTTGCAAACCCATAGGGCACTCATGAGCAGTGGAATCCCACGTGACCCCTTAGTGGTTGCCATTTCTGCTTTGTCACAGAGTCCACTGTAGACCTGAGTTTTCAGATGGTCGTCTTGGATAAGAAGACCTGAAATAACTGTGAATTTGAGTTTGCTTATATTGGTTCAATCATGGATGCTATGGATTGAATGCTTGTGTCCTCCCAAAATTCAAATATTGAAGCACTAATCTCCAACATGATGGTATTTGGAGGTGGAACATTTGGGACATAATTAGATCATGAGCGGGAGCCCTCATAAATGGGAGTAGTGCCCTTATGAGAAGAGACACTAGAGAGATGGTCTCTACACTCCACCAAGTGAGGATACAAAGAAAAGTCCATCTGCAAACCATAAAGCAGGCCCTCACCAGACACCAGATCTGTTGGCGCCTTCATCTTGGACTTTCCAGGCTTCAGGACCATGAGAAATAATTGTTGTTTAAGCCACTGAGTCTATGGTACTCTGTTAGAACAGCCTGAACTAGGACACCTGTGGATGCTGATCTTTATCTTAGTACCCACGCCTCTAACTTGACATGTCTCTTAGAACTACACACGGCTCTACCTAAACCCTATATACCCTCTGTGTGCCAGTGCCACCTTGTAGATGATACTCCTTGGCATCAACAGTAGGTTGAACCATCACTTGGACTCCTGGCTGCCTTGTAAAATGAAACAAAACACAAACACCGAACAGCCTCTGCTGCACAATTAGCTCCACCAGCTTTTGCAAGATATTCCAAAGAATTAATCTCACCCACACAGGCGTGATTTATTCCCCTCCTTGTGGGGTCCTTTGTCACCATCAATCCCAGCAGGGATAGTACCCAGGTCTATTAATTTATGATAGGTGACTTAGATTTCAGGCCACAGGATTTAACTTGCAGTAAATACAAATTTGCACAAGGATAATGGGCATTCTACTACATTTTATGCCAATAAACTCTAATGTGGTAATTAACAACTGAGCACATTTACTGATAAGCTGCTCATTACAGAAAAACCTGAGAACTAGCAGTGTTATCAGAGTCCACAATTTTTAAATCTCTTTTAGAAATGCTTTTTTGCCTATAGGGACTAAAAGCTAGGAAAAGTCACAGAGTAGTCATTCTCAATGCTATTTTTCCTGAAGGCTTTAGTGTGATAAGCCCTTAGAGATGAGAACTGGTTTTGTAGATTTTACTTTATCTTTTTAATATAAATTTTGTCTTAACTTAAATTTCTTTCATAAGATATTGCACTGGTGGAAACACTGGCTACTTCTTTTTTGTTTGTCCACCATAAGTTAGAATTGGCTCATTCATTCACACAGCAAGCGTGTTAAAATGAGTCAGGATGTTATGAGAGAAGGGGAAGGCCAGTGGGTGTGGCCAATTTCCATTAATAGTGCATCCACCCTTTGTCTTCTCTTTCAAGAATGTTTTCACTCCTAGTCCTCTGTAGGTGGCAGTCTCACAACTCACTTTCTCTCAGACCTGATTCTCTTTATCATTAGCATCACTAACTGCAGAGCATCCTCAAAGCACAGGGTCCAACCTGCCTCACCTGCACTAATTCAGCACTGACTATGTGTACTTACTAAGTGGTAGCCATGGTGCCTGGCCCTGAGGGATAAAAAGATAAATAAAACACAGTCTGTCTTCAACGAGCAAATAATATTTTGATGCCTTTGATTGTCCCTTGGTTCTTCATCACCTGCATTTTTTTCTTTTGTTAAAACTAATTTGATTGAGTTCTCTCTAGAGAAGAACAACATTCAGGCAGAAATGGCAGATGAAGACGCTTCACAATATTCCAGTTCATGTTGTTCTCTCCCTTCCTGAAAGTCTTCAGTACAAATTGCTTTGTAACCACTGATTCTACCCTATGATAATAGCATTTTGTTATATTTCTTCATGATTAGATTCTTCAAGTGCCTGTGTATGTAAATTTTTCACACCAACTACATCTTTAGCTGCTGTAAAGTCTTTGTGCAATAAACATACAAAACAGATAAGATGGCAAGCTGTTTGGAAAGGAAAAAAATATCCTATCACATCACTGTTAAAAATGCACGGCATTCAACAAATGCCATAAATTGAATTGATCTCAACTGAATTGACATTGTCTTTTAGATATTCTTTGGTGTTTCAAAGTTACAAATCTATGAAGTTTGTGTTCCATCTGCTAAACTCATGAATACTTTCCCTGAGTTTTACAGTTCTGCAACCCTGACTTTTAAATTGTATTATGAAAAATAGATGCTGAGCCCCTCAAACTCACAGTATCAGTAAAATCTAATGCTAGTACTAATCAGGGAAGGATGATATCGATGCCAAGCACAAATTATAGAAAAAATGCCGTAAAACTCAACGGAAACAAAGTATGGGGGGGCGGGTCAATATGTATCTAATGAACAGTGCATGCTATCTTGGTGATAGGCACACTTATAGCTTTGACTGAAACTGCACAAAAGCAAATCATGTAACCAAAATGATTGTAACCTCTGAATATTCTGAAATTTAAAAGAAGATTTTAAAAAGAGACAAAAAGACTAAAAAAAAAAGAAATGTATTTTTAAAAAATTAGAACACCTCAAAATAAACCTATAAAATATTTCTTAGCAAGGTTTCTTATAGGTACTTTATTTAATGAATACATAAGAAACATTTGGAATTATCCCCTGGGATATTGTTTCAACATTCAGGTTTCTTACATCTTTAGCTTCTCAACTTCTTCTGGCTTTTTTTGTCTCTGAATTTCAAAATTATTAAGTCTCTCTGATTCAAAAGCAAAACACAATGATTACCCATGACATCTGAATACTCAGCTACATGGGCACTTTCAGTTCTCAACTCACTGGTCCTCTCTTGGGCACTAAGCCCTGCTGACTGCACCTAGCTGGAAACTTACCACTTTCTTGGCTTCCATGATAGCGCTTTCTCCGGTTCTTCTCCCACCTTTCTAATTTTTTCTTTTACATCTTCTTTTAAACATTAGTTGCACTCAGAATTATTTTTGAAAATACATTGTTTTTTTTTCTTTTAATACGCTTTTACCTGATTTCATTAATTTTGATTAATTTAACTATATTCTTTATATTGTGGTTACAGTTATAGCTCAAGCTATCTCAAGTTGACCTTGATCTCCAGATAACACAGATATTTTCAATTCAAGACATCCAAAATAGTATTTTTTTCCTTTAATCCTGCCTCTCCTAGAGCATCTCTATATTTAATTAATGTCACCAAAGCCAGAATCTTATGGCTCCTCCTTGCCCTTACCTGGAAGATCCAATCAGTTGATGAGTCTTACTAATTACTTACTTGTTGGTCTTCTCATCCCAGTTTTACCTGCAGAATAAAGCCCTAGCTCTGGTGCATGCACACATCTCAAATCTTACTTTACAACACTCCAACAGCACCGAATTCTGTTTCTATGAAATGTATTAGCACACATAAAACGCTTAAGAGTTTCTGGCATATGGCACAGTCAACAAATGTCAGCTGTTACTAGTATTTCTATCACCACCACCACTACCACTCCTACTTCCTCCAGTATTATTAGTTCCCCACATTCACCATGCTATTTCACATTTTTGTGCCTGCCTTTGCTGGTGCTATTCTCTTTCCTCGGAACTGCTATTTTTGTCTAAGTCCTCACTCTTCAAAAAAAAAATTCTGTTCAATCTCTAACATCTCAGATCAGGCTAAATGCTCATATTTGAAGCTTTGGTGTAAACCTGTGAAAACTTTGATCTATATATATAGCTTAATAGATTGAAATATAATTATCAGGTTTTTGTCTGTCATTTCAACTAGAGCAAGAGTCAGAAAACTAGACTCCTGGGGCCAAATCCAGCCCACTTCCTGCTCTTGTTTATAAAGTTTTATTGGAACACACACACACTTATTTGTTTATATATTACCTATGGCTGCTTGCATGCTACAATGGCAGAGTTTGATAGCTGTGATAGGGACCATATGACCTACAAAACCAAAACTACTTACTGTCTGGTCCTTAGTTTCTCAAGCCTCGGCGCTACTGAGATCTGGGGCTGGATAATTCTTATTGCAGACAGACTGTGCTGTTAATTGCAGGATGTATTGCAACATTCTTGGCCTCTATCCACTAGATGCCAGTAGCATCCTCCATTTACTAGCCTTCCAATCCTCTACTCCAGTTTTAACAAGAAAAAGAGTCTTTGGACATTGTCAAATTTGCTAGGGGTCAAAGCTGTCCCCAACTGAGAACCACTAACCTGGCCTTTTACAGAAAAATTTACCAAGCCCTAAACTATAAGATCTTCCAGGGAAGAAACTGTGTCCACCTCACTTTGCATTCTGAACATCATGCCTAGAATATAATAGAAGCTCATTAAATCAATCATTTACAGGTATTTGGAGGATCATAAGACATTCCAAAGCAATTTAAACTTCTTAAGAATTTTAGGCTTGAATGGAACATTGTTGATCATCAAGCCAATATCCAATTTTATAGCTAAGTTTTGTTTCCTTTAGCATTTTAAGCATTGCCTATCAGAACTGTCACATTAATATTTACAAAGAAAAGTTACAGTAAGAAAGACAATCTTCCTCACAACCCCATTTGATTGCCAGGAATTTAAAAAAATATGAAATGACTACATTCATATTTCCTATATGCACATACATTTCATTTATCTATGAATAAAAATTTTTTGTTATGTCTATAAAGAAGAAATTATTCTCCTTTGGCCGATGGAATCATTTCAATTGTGGTCAAAATGTAATATGGAGAAACAGCAACTTCCTTACAGTCCATCAAGAAATTCATTTGAGAGCTATAAATTACTTCTGATTCTCTTTAATAAATCTATAGTACACACAGCATTGCTGCAACTACAAAGACTTCTCTGTCTTCAAAGGGATTATCTGCACACCAGGAAAGATAACAAATGACTACAGGGCAGTGTAAGGACCAAATGAATGACAATAATAGTTAATATTTTTTAAATACTCACCATGTGATAGATTCAGCTAAAGGTTTTATTACATCATCTCATTTGATCCTTATAAAAAAAACTTTATGAGGTAGATACTATTAAGATACCCATTTTATAGATAAAGAAACTGAATTTCAGAGAAACTAACTAACTTGTCCAAGGCACATAGGCAGTAGGTAGCAAAACCAAAATTTGAACCTGACCGCCTACCTCCAAAGTCTGAGCTCACACACTCTGTATTATATAAGCATGCTTGGAATTCAGAAGTGAGAAAAGACCACTGTTAACCCAGTGGTCGGTCAAACAGGTGGCCATGAGATAGGTCCTGGAAAAATGAGTGAGTGAGAGAGACGAAAGGGAGAAATTCTTGCTGGGAGCACCAGACAAACAAGTTTTAGAAGTAAGAATTCAAGACCTACTTAGAATAATATAAAATGGCCACACTGGTTACATATAGGCAAGAACTATGAGGAGGAGGTGGCAAAGTTGAAGCCAACCTGCAGAAGGCCTTGAGTGGGAGGCTGAAGAAGACACACTCCGGTGGGCACTGGGGGTTTCCAAAGAATGGCACAAAGAGCAAAGCAGGGCAGAATGCAGAATACAGAGAATGGAGGCAGAAGGGCTCGTTACGACACCACCACAAGAGGCGAGGTATGGGGCAGAGGGAGAGGTTTGAGTGAAGGGTCCAGAGAGGAGAGGACAGAAATGAGTGAGAAATATAACAGTGGAATTCTGTGATTGGCTGGATGAGAAGGAAACATCGAAGCTCACTCTGAGGTTTCCAACTTGAGTGAATGGATGATGACAGTATTAGCTGTTCTAAACCCACTGGATGACACGTAACCCTGCCTCCGTTCTTCTCACACTTAGCACGCTGCCTCCACCTCTCTTCTAGAAAAGTCGTGGGGCATCCTATGCTAGTTTCTCATCTGTCCTTTCTCAAACCTCATAACCGTTTGGTTTTGCCTCCTTCCCTACCCATCTCTTGGGAAGAAGCAGTCAGAGTTTAGAAGGTGCGGGTCCAGGGAGGGATTTATGCAAGGAGAGAGTAGACGAGCACATGCGTGTGGCTCTGTGAGGAAGTGCATGGAGAGGCAAAGACCAAAGGTGCAAGAGAAAAGTTCTAGAGATCCATGTACAACAATGTGCGTATAGTTTACAATACTGCATCAGAGTATTTAACATTCTGTTAAGAGGGTAGATTCCATGTTGTGTTTCTTTTACCACAATTTTTAAAAAAGAAAAAATATATATAAGAGAGTAGGGGCAATGGAAGAGTAAAATTCAGGAGGTGGGAGGGAGAGAAGGAGACGCTGAGCACAGGTAACAGGTGAGCTGATAGAGGGACACTTGCTCTCCAGGATAAAGGCAGAGAGGAAATCAACCTGGATGTGCGATAAATAGGCAGAGGAAGACTCCGAGGGGGAGGTAAGCTTGATAAGCCGGCACTGCCTAGTTTGGATATTTTTGGAAAAGAAGCATATCTGATCCCAGACCTTTTGTTGCTCCCATCGCCTCTCTCACTGAGCCACAGCCACAGCGGTCTCCTTGACTTTTCTTGAACATGCCAAGATTTTCCTCGCTTTGGGTCCTCTTTGTCCTTGTAGCCCCCTTGATTGGAATGGCCTCTCCCCAGACCTTTGTGTGGCTGACTCCTGCTTTCCTCTTAAGTCGCCACTTAATTATCACTTCCTCAGAGAGAGTCCTTCCCTGACCCTCAGTCTCGGGGAGACCCACTGACTCTCCCATTAGCCTCTTCCATTTCCTTCAGCCCACTTATCACCATCAGAAAGTATCTTAATTGTTTCTGCATTTACTATTAGTCTCCTTCAACCATAATGCAAGTTCTGTAGGCTCAGGGACCTTCTATATGGTGTCATTCACTACACTTCAACTTTTAGAACAAATCTTATGACACAGTAGGCATTCCATGAATATTTACCGCACTCATGAATAAGTCAATGAGTGCTACTGAGAAAATGAGAAAATAAGCAGACATTGGAACTCTGGAACAATAATTCTGTCACTGAGGTTCACCAATATTTATTATTTTATTGAAGAATATTTTCCAGATATTCATGTGTCAGGACCTATGTTTAACTCTAAAGGGAATATGCAATCTCTATCAATTGTTGTTCCTGCCTTCTGGGAGCTCAGTCTATTGGGGGAACCTATGAACACAAACAATTAAAATGCAATGTGAAGGGACTATAACAACAATTACAGTGCACTGAAGATTATGAACTGAGGGCTGTGGGAGCATATAATAAAGTGTTTCTAACTTAAACAAGGTAAAACAAGAAAACAATTCTACTAAAGTGCCGGGGATCCTGAAGTTCAGAGTTGGGCATGCAAATGTGGAGGGTTAAGGAGTAAGCATGAGGGAGAAAAGACAGGAAGCATAGGCAATCCTCCCAAGAAGTTTTTCACTGAAAGTAAGGTATGAGCTGGGGTGTAAACCGAGCACCAGACAGGATAAAGGAAATGATTTTGCACGTATCTCCAGCTGTGGGAATGGAGCAGAGGTGAAGGGAAGATCGAAGATAACTGAAGAAAGAGGGAGTTCTTATAGGGCTAAATCTCAAAAAAAGGCAAAAGAGGAAAGGAAAGTTTATCTTATACGATAGGAGGGAAGAAGGTAGCAATGAGTATCTTTGAAGCTAAGTGTAGAGATGAAAGGATAGAAGTTTAGCGAGCATAAGCTGAAGAGTTTCTATTTTCTCTGCAAAGGATGAGATAGACCATCTGCTGATACTGGCTAGGGAGAGGGAGGCTAAGGGAGAGGGAAGGAGGAGAAGTTTATTGGTTGATAATCGGTATGCAATGTTGCTGCCCTAAGCTGCATCTTCACTGATTTGTGAAGTAAGAAATTTTGTCCTTGTATCTCTCTTGAAATCTATGCAGAAACTAGCTGTGGCACACTGTCCACAGAGGGGACGGGACACCAGGTTACAAAAGCACCATAACGCTAATGGAATAGTCGTTTCTGCATTTGCAAAACAATTTTAAAATACATTAGCTAATTAATTAGCTCGATGATTGCTTTATCCCTGTAGGTATATATGCACAAGGACTAGTTTTTTTAATCTCCTTTGAGGCATTTGAAGACACAAGAGATTTTGTCTCAGTGGGAATGTTGTGGTAGATTACATTTGCTGTAAATAAGTGACATTTTTAGAAAGCAATGAGTTCCACTGAATTTATTCTGAAGAGAGAAAAAAAATGCAAAGCTAAATAAGAGGCTCCTAAACTCAGACTGAAAATTCATAATATGTCTAAAAAGAGGCTGCTTCTCATTCTGATTTTCTGAAGGCATTAGCGGCAAATAGCTCCAATTTCACAGAAAATATTGGGCTGGAACAAAAGGAAAGAGTGACATGCTGCACATCTCAAGACAAAAGTATTCCACTGCTTGACATTTAAACCAAGAGCAGCAACTTCCCTCTCAGGTCCCGTAATGAAAATCATTCCTCCATTAACAGGTTGAGCAATATCAATTTGTGCAAAGTGAGAAATCAAGCAAAAATTGCCTTCCTCTCAGAACAATCAATGGCAAGGTGGAAGAAATAGGTAATTGTATCCAGTTTCCCAGCAGAACATTTTTGCCTGATTAAATGACCTTTCCTATGAAGTGGAGCCTCTGAATGGCAGCGAGAGACCATTCTCTAGAGTGGATTTAACCACAGAATCACCAATATTTTTCTGGGGTGTTTGTTTCCTTTTCTTCATCACCAAGTCTTAGAATCGAGTTGGTAGAGATGGCAGCAGGATTTGTGATGTCGGCAGTAGTTACATCTCAACTCTAACACTTATAACTGTGTGAATGGGAGAGATACTCTTTTTAAATTCAAATTAGGAATGATAATAGAATTCACATCATAAGTTTTCTTGTGAGAATTAAATTAGGGAGTATGTATGAATCACAAAGTGCTGGGCAGACACACACTTCACATGTATTCACATTGTTAAGTGCTCAGTCATTCTTAGTCTTTATTGCTGCTGTTATGATTATAATCGCTGTGGTTGTAATGGTTTTGGAGATGATATAAGTGAAGGATGAGCAACGAGAAATAATTATAAGTGACTAATAAGTGGTGGCAGTGGCTGGAAACTCAACTCCAACCACAAGGGCAACCCAATGAGTCTCTGTGGGATATGCAAAGTCAACTGATTTGGAGATTAATGAGGAAAGTCTTCAACACAAGGAACCTGGTCTACTCAATTAGCCGCATTCTTTCTTTTCAGACAACTCATTCACCGTAAAGCTACAGAATCTATAAAATCGAGGCCAAGTGGAGACTGGTTGCCCTCACTGACAGTTCTACCTTATGTTGAGTGCCCAGCTTCCACTCATCAGCCTTAGTTTTCTTCTTGAGGATATATGAGCCACCTTAATCCCACTTCCACAGGACAGTCCTTCAAGTATGAAGGAAACTCCCAACCTGTGGGCACAGGCATCATTTCTTAGGTTAAATGACCCTGGATCTGTCAGCTAACCCTTTTCATGTCAGGATCTTGAGTTCTTGAGTGCCTTCATTTTTTTCAGAGCTCAGCTCTAAACATGTTCTAACCTGTCAATTAGTTAACATTCTAAAAGCTTATCAACCAGAATTGAATGAAACATTCCCAGTAATTATACTAGCACATAGTGAGAACAAGGATGATAATTATAAATAAAATTTTCTGAGCATTTTGTACATGTCAAGCATTGTTCTAAACATTTAGCCTGCATTATCTCAATTAATACAACTCCATGAAGTAGGTGTAATTCTTATACTCATTTAATAAATAATAGAGTTAGGTAAATTACCCAGCATCACACAGCTAGTAGGAGTAGAGCTGGGCTTTGCAACCAGGAAATCCAACTCCAGAGCTGCTTTCTTAGCCAATAAACTATATTTCAGAATTGTCACTTCCTTTGTTTTATAAATTATAACTCTATTAATTCAGCCTCAGATCATATAGGCACATGTTTTCTATCAGTCCCAGTTTCCTGCCATCCACAAAGTTGATGTGCATATTCTATTATGTTCCCTCAAGTCCCTAATATAAATGTTCAGTAACACAGAGCCTTGTGACATCTAACAGGAACTTTCATATAGGCCAGAATAGGGCCCATTGGCAGTTTAACCAGTTACTCCTTTACTCAGTAGCTCTTGCATCCAACCCCTATTTCTCCATCTTGTTAATAAAAGTATCACAAAATGTATTGCCAAAAACCTTGCTGCTATTTAGCTACATGAGGTCCATAGTACTTTTCTGAGTCATCAGTAGCACTACTGAGTGGATATGTGAGTTTGGTTGACATGATATCACTTTTTCTTAGTATTCTTAACAACCCATGGCAGTCATGTTGATCACTCTTTACTATAGGCTCATATCTTCTATTTGTATTGTACTCCAAAATCTTATCCAGATTCCAATTACATTCATAATTCCATAGCATGCATTATTTACCTTTTTCTATCTCTAGCCTTTTAGGAACCTCCTAAAGGCTACCGTTTGCTACCTCCTTTTGCTACCATTCCTCAAAAACCACCAACCCGGTTTCAAAATTTTTATTTACAGATTCTCTCTGTATCTTGGGATATTACTCATCCAAGGTAGGAAATTTAAATCAATACAGAGCAATTAAGTGCTTTCCAAGATGCTCCAATATTAAGTTTCCTAACTTTGCTATCTTTTTCTGTCCAATGAGCCATCTTTTGTCATAGAAAACAGGGATAAAACAGGAGCATGGGGACTCCTACTACATCACCTAGGGCTCTGTGTTGCAAATAACAGAAAATATAGCCCAAGTTAGTTTAGACAGAAGACAGAGTTTATTCCATCGTGACTAAAATTCCAAGAGTAGTCTAATTTAAAGAATGTTTTATCCAGGGCATTCAAAATGTCAGTAGGACCTAGTTTCTCCCTATTTTTGGCTTTGCTGTTCTCCATGCTGGCTTCATTTCTGGACTCTGTAGTAGCAAGAAGGTGGCCAGAAGCTCACTTTAATACCATCCCAAGTTCTAGCCCAAAGCAAAGGAGAGCGGTTCCCTTCAACATACAGACAAAAGTCCTAAACCTGCACGTCACTGATCCAAATTGGGTTAGAAGCCACCTATGAACAAGATAACCATGTGCAGAGGAATGAAAGGCCCTGGCTGACTTGGAGATCACTGCTCCCTGATGGAGTTGGGGGCTGAGCGAGTGCTACTGAATCAGTAGACTGACACTAGGGGGGAATAAAAATCAAGAAACATTTATCAAAAGAAGGGAGAGTGGATACTGGGTTGCCAAAAAAATATTGTTTACCATACTACTTCTCCATCAACAACCCATCAACTATAAGCAGCAAACCCTTCTTTAATACTTTTATTTTCACATTAACTGAAGAAGCTCTTTCTGTCTGTCATAGGACTGCAATCCTAAATATCCCTGAGACTTCAGTGATCCTGACACTATTCCTTAGATCCAGACCACTTTCTTACAGCCACTCGTGGCCAAGTGCTCACACCTGGCCCCTAGTGAAATGGTCTCAAATGAATCACAAATCCCCAGGAGCTTAGGGTTTTGTTCCCTCTTACTCTGTGCCACCAAGAGCCAGACTCACCTTGTCTCTCTCTCTCTCTCCCCTCTGTGGTCCCTTGTAATCCAGAGAGTAATCTCTTTTCGAGAAGATCCCATTTATCCTCTTTACAAAAACTTCATTTTTAAATTGAATCACATGACATTGCCAATATTTGGCCTTTTTTTTTTAACCCCATAAAGACAGCGATTTTTTATGTTCAACTCATATATGAGTTTGCTAAAGCTGCAAACTCATATTTTATATTTTATAAAACACCTCCCTTTTTGTTATAACTAAAGACAACAGACTGGGTGGCTTAAACCACAGAAAGTTATTTTCTCATACTCCAGGAGGCTAGAAGTTCAAGATGTCAGCAGGGTTGGTTTCTTGTCTCTGTCCTTGGCATGGCGGTGGATGTCTTCTCTCTCTGTCTTCTTTCCTCTGTGGATATCTGTGTCCTGATCTCTCCTGTTCTTACAAGGACACCAGTCATATTGGCTTACGGCCCACACATATAACCTCATTTTATTTTAATCACCTCTCTAAAGGCCCTATCTCCAAAGACAGTCACACACTAAAGGTTAGGACTTCAACATGTGAATTTGCAGGGAACACAGTTCAGCCCCTAACAACCCAAGAGATAGCTCCTGAGATGTAGTTTCTCATTTGCCTTTTATTCTTTTGCCAAATTCCTCCATTTCCTCTGATTCTTATTTCTACTTCTTCCTACCTTGTTCAAATCTTGTCCCTTTTGGTTACTTTTTTGCATTGGTTCTTCCATTCTCCAAAGACATTCTTACCTCCAAATCCACAGAGCGCTTCTCTGCACATCTTCCTCACGGGAGTGGAATAAAACTTACCTTCCCACCCCAAATCTAATAAGCAATAATTTGTGTGTCTGCACTACATTTACATGAAGTCCTCCACAGTGGTGTGCATTTGCATTAGCAGTGATTACTGTCCTCATTTTACAGGTCAAGACATGGATATCCAGAGAGGTTGTATAATTATCTAATTAACATTAGAAACTGAACCTGGTAGCCAGATTCCAATGAAGTAGGTCTTTTTATTAAACTACACCAGACTCTCCTGACTTCTGCAGCTTTCTAATCAAAGAAACAGTGAAGAGTAGTAAGTGGTTCCTTGGCCAGAATGCATCGATTTTGTTTCAATTAGTAACATAAATAATAACTACATTAACATCCATGTAGTGTTTTATATTTTATAAAACACCTCCCTTTTTGTTATCCCATTTGTGCCCTACGTAAACATGCTTGAAGCAAGCATTATTATCTCTTTTTATGATGAAAACTCCGAGGCTAGTGCAGCTGAGTGGCTTGCTCAAAGTCCTGCAGCTGGTAAGGAAAGAGTCTAGGCAAGACTCATGTCTTCCAAAGCCCACGCTCTTCTCCTCTCCCATGCTGATGCTCAAATCTCACTTGGGTTTTGCTAACCCTGAGGCTGCACAGTACTTTTAATGACAGAAAAATGTATTTTTAGGGCCAATTGCATAACCCAAATTTACCTGCTTTTGGACAGAGGCATTATTATCACCTGAGAAATCAGGCAGACTACCCAAACAAGAGCTTGGAAAACAAAGAATTAGGGAAAAAGAGATTGGAGGTGGGGAGGACAATGAACAAAGAAGCAAGAAGACAATTCAAAAGAAAAACCAGAAGAGAAATTACATGATAGTGTAAGAAGAAATTAAGTGACAGCAGCACAAGACAGTGAGACGGGGTAAAATAAAATAAGTATGTATTTTTTTTTAAAAAAAAAGCGACAACAAACACATTATCCCAAAGCCCGCAGGTGCCAGCAATTCAAATAAACGTATAGCAATTAACAGAATTAACACAGCCTTAAATAGCTTGGCTCACCAGATGTGGACGCCTATCAGGGTTCTATAAAATGTAAAGTTATTACGGATTAAGCCATTAATCATCTGTTCAGAGACTCTCTCTGGCTGCAAAACCCCATTCGGTTTTAAATGGCTAATAATCACAAAGGGATGCGGAACGTAATGTGCACGATGATGTTCTACCCAATCCTTTTTCCTTTAAATATGTGTTCCATGCTCCCAATTCTCCTGCTTCTCTCTCCTCCCCAGCAGAGATGCTGGGGAAAAAGAGAGGTGAGATGGGCCAGTCTGTCCCAGGGGTCTTAGCAGCACTTGCGCATCTCCACAAGGGGAAACGGAGGAGTAACAGATGGAGGGGAAAGAAGGATGATGTAGGAAGAACCAGATCAAACACTACAGCAAGCCCCAACACATAGGAGGCTGTTGCGACAGGGACACTACCCGCGCAGCTCCGTCTCAGCACGGCTTTGCCCTACCACATTGTCATTGAACTTCATCCAACAGCGATAGCTCAGCAATGCCAAGGGCGGAGGGAAGGAGAAATGCCTGACCTCACAGAGAGGGCCTGGGAAAGCTGAAATGGGAGCCAGAAAGAAGTGCTTTTTCTGTAGAAATTTTAAGATTCAGAGAGGCACTCCCCAGTCCAATGCTGAGGCTGACGGAACACCCTTTCCATCCCTGCTCTGTAACTTCCAGGACAAAAGTATACATCAAGGGAGAAATAGGAGATGGACTAACTTTAGTCCTCAAGGAATTAAGGCCCAGTGGACAAGATGCCAGTCTGGCCATGTCATTCCACTGCTTAAGATCTTTTGATGGAAATAAAGCCCTCTATGAAATGATCCCTTCCTAACTTTGCACCTACATCTCCAAAATTCCTAATCTTACATTTTGGGTCAGTCCTGAAATCAACAGACTATTCTCAAGTTCCTCCCAGACACCAGGCTGTGCCCTGCCTCCCTGACTTTGATCATGCTGTCCCGCATCCTAGAGCACCACTCCCCCATTCTTTCCTGCTCCCGTCTATTGTCTTCAAACGCCTCACCTTGGGCATCATCTCTTGCATGGATGCTCCCCTGAGCCCCGAGATACGTTAAGTCCTTTTCTTCAGCAGCCCCATTGCAACCGGAGCTGCCTCATCCTGTGCGTTAACTGCCATTTATAGAGATTGTATGTTTAGAGGTCCTCTAAAGCAGGAACAATGCTGGACTCAGCTCTATGCCTTAGCATAGTCCTTGGCATAGTGCAGGTTTTCCATAGATACTGTTTGTTTGTTATGGATTGAATGCTTATCTCCTTCCAAAGTTCATATGGTGAAATCCCGATGCTCAGTGTGATGGTGTTAGGAGGTGGAGCCTCTGGGAAGGAATCAGGTCATGAGGGTGGGGCCCTCATGAGTGGAGTCAGTGCCCTTACAAAGCGACCCTAGAGAGCTCTCAGACTCTTTCTGCCATGTGAGGATACAATGAGAAAACAGCAATCTACAACCAGGAAGAGGGCCCTCATGAGAACCTGACCATGCTGGCACCATGATCTTGGACATCCAGCTTCCAGAATTGTGAGAAATAAATTTCTGCTTGTTTTGTAATTACATAGTCTATGTACTTTTTTATAGCAGTCTAAACTAAGACACTGTTGATGTGAATGCCACCAGATTTTAGAGCTCCACTGGGTTAGCTCATTTATTTATTTATTTATTTATTCCAGACACACTTACTGAGTACATTTTTCATGCCAGGGACTGTCCTAGGTGCTGGGAAAATGCCCATGAGCAAATAAGGCCTTTGTTCTCACGAAGCTCACATTTTGATAAAGGGAGACGGCAGTGCCAAATAAATGACCGAAGGCAACAAACAAGGTGATGACTGAGGGTCGGTGGTATGGGTTATCCCTATGTTAGCAAATAAGAGATAGTTTTAGTAAGGTAAACCTCAGAATAATTTTTTTCTGAAAAAAAATACTAAAAAATAATTTTTTTTATAATTTGCTAATATAAGCAATACAGAGATTGCATGTGCTAAGACATACTCACTTATATTTATATTTATATTTATACACTATTTTATAAGATACATCACATAATAATAATATTTGCTATAGCAAAACACTGTTGTATTTTGTAATGCTGTGTGGTTTCACTTTTCATTTGTTCTTAAGAGGAACATAACAGAGGTCTTACCTTCTCCATGTTACAGGTTAGGAAACTGAGGCTCAAATGAGATCAGTGGCTTATGCTCAGCCATACAGCCAGTGACAAAACTGGTATTTCTGATCAGATTTGCTGATTTTAAACCCAACAGTCTTTTTATTATAGCATGATGCCTTCCTCAAAGACTTTTCTATCTTGTTCTTCCTAAAAGAGGTTTCAATCCATTTCTCTTAGCCTGGCTGAGGCTTTTTATGTAACATTTCTCTAATATCTGATAGCTGGATGGCAGGGGGTTCTTGAAAGATTCAACTATTGCTATGTCAAGACATTCTTTAGACATCCCAGGAAAGTCAAGTGGTCCATAGCATCTAAGAGCATTTACTAAGAAAAATATTTATTAATTTACAAACATATTATTTCACTCAGCAAATATTTACTGAGAGCTACTAAGTGCCAAGAAGTATTCTAGGAGCTGGGAACACAATAAGAACGAAAATAAAACAAATATATTAAGACATCATGACAACACAAAGAGGAACGTGTTGCTGACTCTGGGATATTTAAGTGGACACCAATCTTGTCTTGATAACAAGGGTATGTGGAAACCCACAATAGCTTGATGACAACTTGGACACTTTGTTGTGGCTTTTACTGTGGCATCAAGTTAGGAGGATACATACAGGTAAAATCCACATTCATTGGGCTTAACAGCAGAGTTAGAACTTAGCTTTTAGCTGTGAGGTAACTACAGTTCCAAAGTTTTATGCCACACACAAAGAAATATTGATGACCTGGAGCAGAAATCCTGTCGTCTCTTCGCCTTGCCTGTAATTTGAAGAAATTACACATAAAAGCACCCAGTTTGGTTTAGGACAACTTAGGGCCACAAATGGCAAGAGAAGATTAGGTAAAAAGGCAAAAAGAGGGAAGGGAAGAAGAAATTGTAGAATAACTGGCAACTGGTCTACAGTTAAAACTGGTCTACAGTTAAATAACATGGGTAAGTGGAATTTATCAAGCAGCTAAATTCCAACCTAGCTGGAAGCTCTTGCTGTCTATTAATTTGCCAAAGAAAAATACCAAGAACAAGAGAAGACTGTCCCAGACCTGCCCACAGAAAAGTAGTGATTAAATGGAAAGAAATGATATGCCAGGAATACATTAGACTCACAGTTATCTGTTCAAAATACGCAGACAGGTGAGAAGGCCTCTGAGTCCCTTAGAAGGACTATAATGCTGTCTACACAAAGCAGAAATAGAGGTGGGAATTAATAACGTTCTTCTTTTGTCAGTGTTTTGGACTTTCCTTTTCTCACTTGATCTGGATTTAAATGCATATTTGTGTTGCTACCTATGTGTTTATTTTTATCACTAATTACAGTTATTTCAATTACTGAGACTGTTTTTCAGAACTGCCTTTAACTTTTAAGCTATTACGTGACACTTTTGACAGACTTCTGAAGCTTTCTGCTCCATACATATGATATATAAGTATGTGTGTGCGAGTGTGTGTGGATTTTATTTACTTTAGGTTCCATGTGGATAAAATCATGGGAGACATCTTTGTGTTGTTATGAGACTTGTTTCAAAACTTTCAGGGGCATCCTCCCTGATGAATAGAAGATTTGTGGTTGAGAAATGGATCCCTTGTCTCCAAATGCATAATCAAGACATGATTCAATACATTTTTGTGTAGGGGAAAATTAGTCCGGAAGGCCAACCTTAAATCCCGTCCAGGAGAAACTTCACACTCAGGGCTGTTACGCTGCAAAGATGGATGAACGCTCCACAGCAACCAGGCCTCCTTCATTCCTGAGCTACCTCCTCGGTAACAGGAATGTTGTAATCTTTTTCTGATGAGAGTGCAATTCCAATGTAGTGTGATTTCACAGTGTTTAAGAGTCTTTCAGGGTTCATTAGACATCAAGTAGTTTATGCCTTTATTCTATCCAAATAGGAGTAAATCCCAGGGAACAAGAGCTCTATGCCTACCGTAATTCCATCAGAAATGGAGTCCCTGAAGCCAGCAGAAGCCTAGGTAACATCCCACATAGAGAGGAAACCATTCTTCGAGTCCTCATTTTAATTTGTGCTTCAGGTGGAAAACACTATGAACTATAGTTGGATTTTTTCCTCTCTTGTCATCTCTCTCCTTCCCACCCCTTCCTCTCAATTCACACATGGTTTATTGCAACACATCCTGGCACAAACGTGACTTCTTTTCTAAAACTGACTCCCAACTCAAATTTATGTTTTCTCTACTCAGAACATTTCACTGTAGCATGGAAAACATGGTGTCCTGTGCTGTAATTATTCATTCACTGATCTCATTTCCCTTCCTAGAGGATAAAGCCTTTGAGCATGGAGACTATGGCTTGTAAAGAGCTACCAAGTTTAGTTTACAGCACACAAAAAGGTACCCAATGATTATTTGATAAATGGACTCATCCAACAAATCCTTATCAGGCACCTACTATGTGCCAGACACAACAGACACAGTTCCTGTCTGGACACAGCTCACAGTCACAGTGATATGAACAAATGCATGTGCAATGCCATCTCATATACAAGTGATAGTCAATAAATTTTAAAGAACCATAATAAGAATAAAACATATGCCCTCAGAGGAGACCTATAAGATGTCACAAGGGATTTTTGTCTACAAGAACAAACACTGTTAGCTCAAGGAGTTTCCCTGGGAAAATGGTATAGATATCTTAGGCAATCAGGCTTAGCTTAAATAAAATACACAGTGTACTGCTCTGATGACACAGTGTTCTGAAGGAACTCTTCTGAATCAAGTCTGATTCTTTTTGCTCCAACAATTGACCTTAGAGATTGAACTTTCACTTGGCTGAAGTTCCTTCACTCTCACACAGAGGTCTCCACACATCAGCTACAATGGTAATAAATGAGAAATGGCAAAATCCCACTGTTTCTTCACAGCTATAGCTGCTGCTAGTTTTCAGGGAAGGAGGAAAAAAAAAAGAAAAAGGAAAACCAGCCTTCTGAGGTTTAATGTTATATTAAAAGAATTTTCCTTTATCCCAAATAATGAGACTCTTGGGAACACCAGGCTTGCCAAAGGTAAAATAATACATATGTTATATTTTAAACAAGGCACACAACCAACAAATTGAGCCCGTTTCAGCTAGAGGTTCCCCACTTGCCAAGTCAAAAGCACAAAATCAAACTTTACACACATCTAGCTCCTTGTGATTTCGATGGCCTTTCATCCATGTTATTGCATTGAATTTATAAAGCACAGCTACCTGTGGGATAAGATTCTCCATGAGTTAGATGAGGAAACAGAGCTACAGCATCCTTAAGTGGCAAACCCAAGGTCATGCAACCAGCTGACAATGGGATCAAAATGTAGGACATTTGCTTGCAAGTCTGAAGTCCTTTCTGCTACAACCCATCACCTCATAGAACAGATTAGAGGACAGATCCAGTTATTGGTTCAAAATCTCATTTGTTCTTAAACAAAACAGTCACACAGTACATTAAATGGAGTTGTGTGAACTCTACCTCTTTCAGGCAGCCCATGAAGTTGTTGCTGACAGGGGAGCCAGGCAAGTCAGCGGTACTTGGGCTTCCTCCCACGTAGAAGAAGTCATCGGAGCCCAGCATGGTGTAGTCCTCTTGAGTGTAGCCGGTCGTGGTAAGAATGCCGTCCACAGAGATTGTCACCTGGTGAAGGGACATAGGGACAAAAAAAAAATCCCAACAATGACTTTACAGTCCTATCAAATCTCAGTGGCTCTCCCTATTTGTGGCATCACTTTCATTAAGATTTTGCTGAGGTCTACTTGCTAATTGGATTTGATTTGGGTATGTGCAGCCAAGTTCCATTTTCTGGTCTGCCTCCCCTGGGCCCCTCCCTGCAGTATCCCCTGCAGACTGACAGGAGAGCTCGTTGAAATTGCCAAGCTGAGCACCTTGTTCTACCCATTGCGCTCTTGACTCAGTCAGGCTAGAAAATGGAACCACCCTCAGACTATCACTTGTCTCAGTTCATTGCTAAAATGATTGCTTATTTCTTTTATGATTGTTTGTTATGGTGGTAGTGAAAAACAGCAAAGGAGACATTTGATGATGAAGTTTGTTAGGGGTTGGTCTTTGGTTGTTGATGGGTTTTTTTCTTTTCTTTTTTTCTTTTCTTTTCTTTTCTTTTTTCTTTTCTTTTTTTTTTATTTGTTTCTTTTTTGGCTCACACACCACACTGATAAACATGCATCCGGGGAGGGAAGGAGAAGGGTCTCGATTCTGATGTGTCATGGATCATACATGCCATGGACTCCCCCAGGTTAACAACCCTGCCCAACCCCTGCCCCCCGCCATCACCACCACCCAGAGAAGAAATGGCCCAAACCAAAAATGGCAACTCTAACAAAAAGAAAGGAATGATGAGGCATAATAATCAAAACAATAGTAATGATAATGTCCACCGGGAATAAATAGCACCCTCACACCCAACATCCATGGAAGGAGCAGAGGGTGGAGAGAAAAGATGGAGCCTCAAAGCGTGCACACACCACACACTGGCACACCCATGCAAAAAGTGTCCGGAGCCAAGAGAGAAGGTAGAAGAAAAAAAAAAAGGAGGGAAGTGGGAAAGGGTGAGGAGAAATTAAGAAAAAATTCAAAATCCACTTCACACTTACATGCACTGGACAAACGGAAGAATGAGATGGAAGTGGAAAAATAAAAATCACTCAAAACTAAAAGGGTCATCTTTCCCCTGCCTGCCACCTCCCTTACTAAAAAAAAAGAAAAGAAAAGAAAAAGTCCAAACCCAACCCCAAAACATATGAAGGATGAGAGGAGAATGAAGAAGAGTAGGGAAGAAAATAAAAGAAGAAAGTGGAGTTAGGGTGGTAGTAGGTTGTTAGTAATGAGGAGGAAAATGGAGGAACAAATTCTGGTGCTGATGGGGAGATCCACGAGACAGGAACATGCCATGCAGAGTTCGTTCGTATGGAGAACACGACTGACGGAGCTCCTCTGGCCCCGGAGGGGGAGGAAGGTAGAGAAGGGACAGGAAGAGTTTAGGAAGTCGAGTACGTTCCTCCCCAGATCACCTGTGGCAGCCACGGCCACACGAAAGGGAGAGAGAAAAGGCATTAAGGAGTGGGAAGGAGAAAAAAGGAAAGAGGAAGAGTGAGGAGGAGAGGAACACACGGAGAGAAGGAAGTCCTCACTGTAAACCTCTGTTGTCCCTAGTCTGTAACTTGGAAGTTGCAAAATAAGAAAACAAAACTAACTTAGCTAAATAGAGAAAATTTCTTAAAAAAAAGAATACTTCTAGGGGAAAAAAAATTGGAAAACTAGAGAAAAGGAAACCTTCCCCACCAAACTTGACCAAATATCATTTCCAGGACAAGTGCATCGCCTTCTGTTTTTTTGTTGTTTTTTTGTTTGTTTGTTTAAGAAAAAGAAAGGCTTGCATTTAATTCAACAAAAATTGGAAAAGAAGACAAAATTAGTCTAAAGAGGATAAAAGGGGGGTTTGGGAAGGAAAAGGGGGGCAACACACGGCAAACCCAAAAAAAGAGACAATAAGAATGATATCTACCAGACAATGTAGTTTGTTTACCATAGCGTGTCCGATGCCTGAGTGCTTTGCGGAGAAGGGGGAAGAAAGGAAATTAAAAATTGTGAACAGAACGATTGTTAATTAAAAAAACTAAAAACAAAGATGAGTCGTTAGGGTGTTAGTACATTAGTCGGTTAGTAAAATGACACATTGCATGAATGATCTTGTGTTAGTTTTTCAAAAAAAAGGCACCCGACACAGAAAAAGAGTGGGGGGAAGACAATGAGACCAGGACTCTATGGAAAACCTTTGCCACCCAGGGCACCGCCAGGAGAGGAGCTGCGGTCCACGTGCTGTTGTAACTCCCCACGTCTATTCTAAATACCTCTCAGAGCACACCTCACCCCAGTTAGAATGAGCATCATACTTACTTCCCAAGGGCTCTTCTGAGTGAGCACGGCCCACGCTCCCTTCCCACCCCCAATACACATTCCACCTGTTCTGAAAGACCCCTCCCCAGTGTATCATTCCACACACAGATAAACACATAGAAAGAACTGAAATACCAATATGTTGTATTTATTTTTTCACGTCTGACTCTGACTACATGGAGGACGATCATGACTTTCTCCTAAAAAGAAAAGAACTTAAAACATTTATAGATCAAACCTCACGTAGAAAGGCTATGTTAAGTAGTGCACTCTGGGTCTCCATAGGTAATTTAAAGATCTATAACCTCCTTGATTTTTGTGGATTTGTGAGGCCAGCCATAGGGGAACATTCTTTTCTTTCCTTTCCTCTAAGTTTAGAATAACTGTGTCATTAGAATGCTTTAAAAATGTTGTAGTCTTCTTTATTACTCAATGAAGTTATTATTTGGTTTACTTTGCCAGAATGCTTTGGAATCTCTCTCCCCCCACTCCCCTTGAACAATGTTTTTTAAGCTTTTAAGCAATTTCTTGTATGGATAGCATGGAGGACTGGCCTCCCTGCTATCCATTGTAGGGCTTAGAGCAGCCCTACAATTAGTCTCCTTGTTGCTATTTTCAAATGCTAAATTGCCAACACACCCTGAGCTGGGAAGCTGGAAGAAGGGAAGACTGGTAACTCCAGTTTTGTATTTGTGGTTTAACAAAAGTAACACACAAAGGTATAACAATTAATGTGGTGGCCACAACCTTGGACTTAGGCAAAGCAATGGATCAACCCCCCCCACCACCACATACAAACACAGAAATGCCTCACTATCTTGGTCCTTAATTGCAGTTATAGTTGGGAACAAACACAGATAGTCCGCATTTCTGTCTTCAATCGGAAGCCCCAATAAAGTACTTAGCCTTGGCCCTGACGTGGCTTAAAGGCAGAACCCACACTAAATGATGACCATGAAGGACACACAATGATACCATGAAGGAAGAAATGAGGAGAGTTCTGCTCCATTTGGTAGTAAATACTCCAGGAAATCCCAGGTAAACTTTACTCAGATGAATTTTTGCCAGAGAAGCCATTCAACCTTACCAAAAACATGGATGATGCTGGCGTAGGTTTGTTATCAAATATTTATGAAGCTATTTACAGTTTCATTTAAATAGACAGGAGTGTCCCACCCTTCATATGTATTCTAGGGACCTCAAAAAGATGCTATAAATGTTTTTTTAAATGGGCAAAATAATAATCTTATAGTATTCAGCACTGAAAAGATTGCATTTGCAAAATCAACTTTGCTTTTCAAAGATTTCCCTCTCTTTCAAAAAATTGCATTTGGATGCAAAATTTAGTCAGGATTTCAATGCGTTCCAATTTTAGGTGCACTTTGTCACACAAGATTAACACTCCGTCTGCCGAGAAATACCCCAATACCCTGGGGGTCTCTGCAGCCGCATCCAGAACAGAGCGCTGCGCAGAGCTGCAGCCGCGGAACCAGCCAGACGCAGTCACCTCTGAGACAGAGCGCTCAGTCTGTAGATCATGCGCACGTCACGGCACGTCTACACCCAGACCACGGATGAGCTCATAATCCTTCTGGAACATAAGGTGCTTTGCATATTTAGCCACCACACATGGCTGGGGAGGATTGTAATCACCATTTCACTAATGGAAACTGTGATGTAGAAAGGTTAAGCGGCTTTGTCCAAGGACACAGAGGGGAGTGGGGCCCTAGAGCTTGCAACAAAACCCATCCGGGGTGCTTTTACTCCAGTGGCTCAGACCAAAACAGCACAACCAGTATTTGAGTTGCAGTTTGGTTTATCTTCTCACAGTTTAAAGGACCTCATTGGGACCTTACACCATTTTAGAAAAGTGTTTTCTAGCAGAGACAAAAGCAAGCCTTTCTCAGGCTCATTAGAATCATTCTAGAATAGCAAGGAAGGGTGGGAGAGAGTTAGAGATACGGCTTGGTGAGAACCATGACCTGATTCTGCACCCGGTACATGAAAAGTCTCTCCTCCACTGACTAATGCCTAAAGGGTGTTATTTTGTACCTGCCAATCACAACTGCCAAAAGTTCATCTTTCACTTTTTGGTCTAATCTCTGCAGCTCACACATATTAAGCTCTTATACGTGAGCAAATGGAAATTTGATTTGGCTTCTCTTGACAGTTGAAAAGTTAGTTCTTTTCTGGATAAGTGTGGTTAGAGCAGGATGCAAGAAGGAAATAGTAGTAGGGTTCTTCGGCCTTGGAGGAAAAACATAGAACAATGACTCAAAAATTTCTGATCCATGCATATTAAGATGATTGGGAACTCCAAGTCCTGTGTTATTTGGCAACTTCACCACAGACAGAATGAATCTCCTAACCAGGTGGCTTCCTTGACATACTTAAGCATGGAAATGTATGTTTCAACTATTGTGTGTTTCCAATGTGTACACCATTTGTTTGGCATTACTGAGTTAGGCTTTTATTAAACAGAAAGCATATGCAAAACACCTGTCATTTCTTATGCTTTCATATTTACATTAGATGGCATTAAATCAATCATATTGCAGAAGAAAATTTGATGAGCACTTTCTAGAAATTTGCATAGTATTTTCTGATTAATAAAGGATGGATGCTATCCAACCAGGTTTAATGACAAATTTGCAAGTAGGAAAACCAAATGAACACGGCAAACTGGAAAAGGCAGTCTCAGCACAGATCTTGACTTTTATAGGAAATGTTTTTCTTTTACTGATGTGGGTTGGTAAGGTGTTATCACTGTTATTGGTTAGGAAATTGAACACAACTTCACTTGGCTAAGGCTTTCTGAGAATGTTGTCACCTGACGGAGTTGCCTGCTTAGAATCGGCAGGCGATGGGAGTTCCCAAGCACGGACAGAACCAGGAAAGGCTGCTCCAAAGTTGACTTTTTTATTTGGGTCCTTCCACTTTCCAGGCCTCCCAGTCAACTGAAGAGTCTGGGAGGTAGAGACAGGGGCAATAGAGTAGGACCACCACGTCAAGGAAGAGAGAAACAGGAATTCAGAAAGATCCCAACTAATTAATTCCAAGGCTAGCAGTCAATGTAACAACAGAAAAGGAAAAAAAAAGTTGGGGAGGGGTGGTAAATTAACAGGAAGAGAAAAGGAAGACTTTCTGGAGGGAATTGAAATTATGGCTTCGTGGCAATGGCTTAACTTAATTAAAAAGAAAAACATATATTCAAAGAATGAGGGAGATCTACCAAGCTGCAGAAACAAAGCGTTGTCCCTAATTGAATTTAACAATAATACGATAAGATTCAAATGTAATTAAGAAAATGATAAAAAGAAAGCAGAATAAAAGGGATGAAAGCACTTATAACTTATATTATCTATACGACAACCAAGTTTTCTTTTCTTAAATAACAAGCACAAATGGAGAATTGAAGCATGAGGAGAAACACAGTCTCATAATTTTTCCTGTGAAATTGCAAAGACTGGGAGAAAGACTGATACATCCATACCTGCGTCTCTACCCCTCTCCACCTCACCCATCACCTGCTTCGCAAACTTCCTACCCGACCACCTAACATGAGCCTTCCAGGCTCTCTCTTCCCTCAGCCATTACCTGCCGGAGGTTGCGTGTCACTTTGACATCGTGCCAGGCGTTGTCATTGAATTTTCCATTCACTGGCTCCACAATGGCCTCAAAGGCCCCGGACCCCAGGTTAATGACCAAGGAGACCGCGCCATCCTTCAGAGCCAGGTTAACATAGTCAGCCGACTTGCCCGTGTGCAGGATGAGCCCGTTACGCTGCCAGGTCTTAAAGGAGAGGGTGATTTCATCACTGCTGCTCTGGATTGGGTTCTGAGACAGGTCGTAGCACAGGTACTCTGAGCCTCGGAAAGTGGCCACATTCTCCTCTCGAGCTATAGGAAAAGAAAAGAGGAAAGTAATCAACGCTTGACTGGCAAGAGTCAGGTCAATACAAATGCCAAAGAGAACACACCACAAAGGCACTGCCTCTGGCCTTGTGCTAATGCCCACACAACACTCCATCCGACTCTTCCACAGGCCTGTAGCTAAATAGTAGGGAAACTAGCAGAAGAGGTGACTGGACCAGCCTGAACAAGAGCAAGATCCCGTCTCTACAAAAAAATAGAAAAATTAGCTGGGCATGATGGGGCGCACTTGTAGTCCCAGCTACTTGGAGGCTGAGGCAAGAGGATCACTTGAGCCCAGAAGTTTGAGATTGCTGTGAGCTATGATGGTGTCACTGCACTCTAGCTGGGATGACAGAATGAGACCCTGTCTCCAAAAAAATCAAAAAAGAAGAAGAAGAAGAGGTGACTGCAGAGAATGCAGAGAAACTATGTGTCTACACAGGGATAGAAGACAAACATGGTGATGATGCTGGAGAGCTTGCTGCCTTTCCTTCAAATTTTCTCAAAGAAAAACCTAAAGGGAAATTTCATGCAAAACAGTCAATGGAGGCTTCCATTGCTTTTGCTTCAGTGATGGCATTAAAATGCTTGTAGAAGAGCTGGCTTAGAATGGATAATTAAGTGTTGTGACAAAGAACTCTTTAGCTCTAGGTACCTTTTATTGACCAATAACTAAAAATCAATTACCCTGAAAGATTTGGCTCTGATTTCCATTCATAAATAACCCAAATAATTTTGGTTTCCATGCTAGAGTCCTGAGCCCAGTGAAACATAGCTGGGTTATTACAGAGAAGTGGGGATCTGAGAAGGTGGTCAAGCAGGTGAGGAAAGGGGAACAGAATGAAATTTGGTAATATGTTTTGACAAGACAGCAATACGACTTTTAAACTCAAGCAAAAGGAACCTGTGCTCTGGGATGTCCTGTTTTAGGTGACCCTGGTCATACTATCATATGGCTACATCCCTCCCCACAAAACTAGGGGTGCACAGGGTCAAGACGGCACTCCACTGGAGCCAATATTCTCTTCCAAGACCACGTGCCAGAAACAAAGACCCTGTAATTCTCTACCCAAAGGGCTCCAAGCCTGTTTCAGGGCTTGTGTAGGCCTCTTCCCTGGATCCACCTTTCTGAAAGCAACCACGCTGTCACCGTACATACCTCAAGGTCTGAGGAGTAGCCATGTGGGACTATTTGCAGGAGTGAGGGCAGAGCTTGGCCATGTGGGCTGGGGCATACACATGCATTTTTACCATATCCCTTGTGATATAGGATAGTGGGAAGAGAAGGGGACATACCACGGGCTGAGAACCAGGGAGTGGCTGGTTCTGCTATTTCCCAATACAGATATCCAAGGAATCCAAAATTTCAACATTTGAACCTGACTTTCCAGGTAGTTACAAAGGTGTATTTGTCAAGGTAAGAGGATAGAATACATTTTACTTTATCATATATTGATGTGGTTTATAATGTGGACACACAGCATTGTGGGCTTCCATTTGTCCTCTGTCCAGACAGCCTCACTAAGGGTGGCTACTTCATGTTAGGGCTGGTTGAAACCTATCCGAAGTACCCCATTAACAAGAGGAAATTGGTAACAGTAGTTTAGACATACAGTGTCCCTCTAAAGACTGGAGCCTTCAAAATAAGGTTGAGAGAATTCTATTTCCCTGCCAGAACTGTGTTCCAGCCTTAGTAATCAAAGCTAAGTCTACTTTAACTCAGACCCCATCAACTATCACAGCCCCAGGTACATTTCTTATGCAAAATAAAATAATATTTTCTCATCATGAGGTAAAAGCTGTAAAGGAGTCACTCTTACAATGTGAAGAGATGACCACACACTATGTATGGTTAAATTAATCATAGCATTATGAGATCATTAAAACATGAATGTCAACCTCATACTCCAGAGAGTTAAAGAAGAGATAAGTTTCTCTTGCCTATTCCAGAGGGTCCCAGTGATATGTGTCTATCTGCATATTTCTGTTTGCACACACACTGGTATAAGCAAAAGGAACCTGTCCACTTATAAAGGACCATAGGGTAACCTGCACACACATGTATGTTATTAGCACACAACTCATGTCTGATTCATTTTACCAAAATTTAGCCCACAAAAATCATAAAGCATAAATTTGACATTGTCTGCATGTTTGAAATAGATCTAGCCGATTCCCCAGTGCCCTGTCTATTCTCATGATTTCCCCTCTCATTTCTGAAGAAATGGCTTTGTTAAAATGCAACTGGACAAGCCCCTGCTCAGGAGACCCGGAGGTGACCCTGATCTAGAGTGCAAGATGACAAATCAAATGTCGTTACTGCAACTAAGCTCTTTTTCTACAGGTGAGGACGTGTCCAGAGCCAACTACTATGCATGTCCTTGGCACCACACATGGTGTATTAATGGGTGTCTTCTATAAACATTTAAGTTATACCTTGTGTGCCCACTGAACTAAGATAAATGAGCAAGGAAAGTAGTGCCTATAAAGTGAAGCTTAAACTAATCACTGAGCACCCTTCAAAGGAGGAAAGCTTGATACAGCACAGCAAGACACCAGGATATTATTTAATGTGCTACATGGTGCTAATATTTTTCATGTAATTAATGCAAAGAGTCTGTCAAAATAATAAATTTCAGAGCTATAAAGGTTGTTAGAGATTGCCTGGTTTAAAACAGAAATTGATAACTAGAAATAAGTGAGTTTCCTAAGACAACACAGTGGTGTGTGGTACTCTGGACTTGGAGAATCTCTGGGCTTTTCTCTAAATATCAGTTACCTTTTCCCCTGCCCATCACACTGGATATTACGCATGCTCCTAATCTACTTCTCAAAGGCCACAAATGAGTCATGGAGCTGTGCATTGACTTACAAACCATCCCAAACTTTGGATAAATTGAGCCAGAAACCAATTTCCCTCACTTTACATAAATCATCATCCTTACTAAAAGAAATGTTTCCCTTTCCTCCGTGGAGTCTAGGTATGTTTAAAACAAAAGAATTTGCTTTATGGGGAAGGCCATAGAAAAAATTGACATCAGTGTAGAGAAGAGAATATTACAATAAATAAATAAGAAATAAAACCAATGTGAGAAAGAGGACCTATGCAAATCAGATGCATATTTATGCTAATCTCCATGCAAATACAACAAGGAAGATTTTATGTAGCCAAGTGTCTTCCTTTGCAAATATTTAATGCAAACTGCTGTAACAGTTTACAACCTTCCTAATCTCTCCATCCAATGAAGAATTTTCTTAGTTTACTTCTTCCCTGGCCAGAGGATACTACCAAAGAGTGGCATCACCCTATCTGTTGGGCTATCTCCTCCATACATTAACAAACAATAGACAATGAAAGCTCCTTTCTGAATTATATTCCAGACAAGCAAATGTATTTCAATTTTTAATTCATGGAATACTTTTTTCCTGACTATTGTGGAGAGGAGAGGCACTGGCAATGCATGACCCAGTCTTTAAAGGAGCAAAACAAGGGATAGGAGGAAGGAGTGAGGACCTTGAAGAATTTTTCTTTTGTACACTCTCACAACTGACATTATTTTTCTTCTAATTCTCCAATCTATCTTAATTTCCTTCCAATAGCTGAGACTCAAGCCCTTTCTTATCTCCTTGAAAACCATACTAAGTTGACAGTGAAGGTAACTAAAACGGGCAAAACCAAATAGTGACAAACATGCATTTCTAAGCCCATTCAATTCCTTGAGCCCTCCATTAGAAAAACCTAATAGCTCCCAAAATCTGTTTTCTACACTTGGCATTTACACTGAGAAGGAGGTTAAAGAGACAATGCAGTCACCGTGTATGTATCCAAGCTAAATAGGTGGAGAAAATGAATGCAGGGGATTATGTAACACAGTACACAACAGCTTAGCATAAAATACAGCTTGGCAAGAGAGTAGGCACTGACATAGCTAATGGACTGTTTAGATCCATTTAAATTATATCACCCCAAAGTTTACAATCAATTGCATAAGTGTTAAAATAAAAAATGTTATTCTCACTGCATGAAAAGCAGAGCTCAACTCTGTATGACAATAAATCATTTGCCCGTATTTGTAAATGTCCAATTGATTAAACACTAAATGCAATCTAGATATGTATAACTCAAGAATTTAAATCAGTTTCTATAAGATATGTAAAGCTCTGATCTTTCTAATGGCTTGTTAATCTTAATACTGATATATACATAGCATTAACAAACATTAACTCAATTCTATTATCTACCCCTTCCTCCCAAAAAACACCCAACTAATGATTTATATAATAATAACTCTATCTCTCTGAGAAATTCTAAAGATTAAAATATTCAGTGTAAAATATTCTTAACTGTGCAATCTATGAAGTGTGGGAGAAATGGATAAAACTGTTTAATGGGGCATGTGTCTCTTAATGGTTTGGTGTCTTAAGAACCCACACTAGTCTTTGAGATCAAGAACTTTGAGCTTTATTCTATAGGTTTTGGGGAACTGGTGCATAATTTTACTAAGAGGGATGGAAGGACACAATCTGAATTTTTAAAAGATTGCATAATCACTTAAAAACAAATCTGAATGACTTTTTCATGAGTTGCCCAGAATTGGTTCAGCCTGGATGTTGATACGGTTCCAAGAGTGAGGTTTGCATTTTACTGGGCAAGAATGGAAGCAAAAAAAATCGGAACAGCCTTGGGAACTGTCAGGCAGAGACACCGGTGAGCCACAGAGCACAGAGGAAGCCAAAGTCTGGATACTTAAGATCTAAGTACAATCATGGAAAACTGAGGGCCAGAGGCAAAAATTGACAAAAAAAGATGCAGACTTAGATGAGAAAGGACTCAAGATGAGAACGTGTAAGGAGTAGCTAAAGAAGGATTCTGGGATCATTTGTAAGCAGACGTTCACAACTTTCTCAATGTGTTGTATATTTCCAAATGCTTTCTTAATCATCATTTGTATTCTCTCAACACTCTGTGAGGTCAGCTTGCTATGATTACACCAATGTGGGGAAATGGAAGCACACAGACTTTACAGAGGTCGTCCAAGGCACTAGGGAGTGCCAGCTCCAAAGTCATAATTCTATGATTCTCATGCCATCTTTTGCTACTACATCACACCACTACCTTGCTAGAAACTCAGATTCTCAGAGCAGTGCCTCGCAGCCACATGAAGCTCACCCCTTGGAAAGGTGAAACCACCGACGATGATAGGTAATAGCCCTCACAGGCAGCAGGAACCCAAGCAGGGAAGCAGGGGAGACAGGCTGCCTCTCCTTCCAAATTCTCTAGTTCCAGGATGGAAAAAGTCAAACTGATAAGATCACACTCTTCACCTCCATTAAAGAGCCTTAGAAATGGCTTTAGAAATGACTCCTCTGGAACAGCTGTCACCATTGGCCCTGGGCATAACACCTGCTGTGCTCCAGAAAGGGAGTGGGAGCCACCTCCCGCTTCCCATGATGATGATGAGCCTCAGAGACACAGCAAAATTGTTCTCGTGGCTGCATGCATCCTTTGTCCTTCAAATGGGCCTCATGCAGTAGTGCAGTACATTAGCCTACACTGATGCAAAGATAACCCTGGCTGCGACTGCCCATCCTGACATGGAAGCTAATGAGGCACAAAAACACATGGGCTACTCTTGTTCTCCCCGCCAGACAAAAGGATGGCCTGTGGTCTTGAGGCTGGCCTGCCAACTCATTTAGTCTGACTTCACAAACTCAGCAGGGGCCCTATCGTGCCTTCTCCACCAGCACAGCTGCAGTGAGAGGTTATAGGTTCTCAGGTTGTGAACTCACACATCACCCAATTCTGGCCACTGCTTCCCAGGCAGAAAAGCCAGGATAATGACAAAAGAAGTAATGAGCTCAAGGGAGGGAGTATATAACTGCAGAAATAAGAGAATAAGTCCACGATCCCACAACCAGTCTGCCACAACTGGGAGATAGGGGGGCTGCATATCCACTCAATGCTGAAAGGTGCCTTGAGTTAAAATAGCAATTTGAGTACTCTGCTGGCAAAAGAACAAGGCAAGTGTGTGTTGGTTCTTGCACAAGTCTGTTTCCTTTCCATACAATCTGCTAAGAATCCAACATGCAGAACAACAACATCTATTGCAAAGGGCCTCTTAAGAGCTGTGGGCAGACACCCAGGTTGTCTGTTGGGCTGTGTGAGATGATCCTATTTGCAAAGATGAGGGGAAAGTATAAATTCTTTTACTGGAGGGAATTCTATTGCACATCACTTAATGGATATTTTTTTTTTTTTTTTGCTAGAATTTGGGGAGGAACTTAAAAAGCAAACGATTGTACAGTGACTATACTCTTTGGTTCACCCTGTCTCATTTCCTTATGATATATTTTAGGGCCAAACAAAGCGTTAGGAAATATCAAACTGCAGAGCCATCCCCCAAGGACAAATGACAGAATTCTTTGCCTGCCAGTTGGATCACACAGGTATTTTAAAAGCAGAGTGTACCAGCAGACAGGAAATTGTGTTGCTATGAGCAATACCGCACTACAAAAGAGAACACATAGGAAATCTGACCTCCTGAGGCCATTTCCAACTCTTAGCCTCAGACTCTCTGTAGGAAAGACGCAGCAGAGAAATAAATGGACTTTTCCACGCTGCTTGGGTCATTCACTAGCCTGCAGACACTTCTTGAAAGTGATGAGAAGGGAAATAGTAAATCAAGTTGTCACTTGGAAAATAAACAGCCAGTATCCTGGAGAGGGAAGCTGCCTCAGCCCGCAAAAGAATGGCCTGGAAAACCACGCTTCACTGAAATCACTAGAAAGCTAATGGCATCCTGAAGAATGCATTGCTCTCAATTGTATTACAATAAAAGTTAAATTTTCATTCATTCATTTAGGGACTAAAGGTTCACAGGTGCCTACTATGCACCAGGTGATGTGCTCAGTGCTGAATGCACTTAAGTCACATGGCAACCTTGTGAGTACAAGTAATTAGCTGACACTTTACAGAAAAAGAGAAATTATAAAGCTAAAAAATTATTAACACCCACTAAGTGCCAGGCCCTGACATGAGCTCACATTAACAGGGCACCCTGTGTAGTTGGACTGCTGTTTTGACAGCATGGATATAATGATAGAGGCTTTGAATTGGACAGACCTGGATTTGACAACCAGCTCTGGAACTTACCAGAGTCTATGGAACATAAGCTTATTACTTAAATTCTCCAACCCTTAGTTTCCTAATCTACAAAATAGGAATAACCGTAATACGTATTTCCCAGAGTTGCTGTGAAGCATGAACACAATCAAGTTCTTGGCCCAGTTCCCAGCTACAGAAATGTTAGCTATTACGGTGGTAGTTGTTAAGAATGCAGGCACAAACTAGTAATTACAATTCAGTGCAGTCAATGTTTAGTAGATGATATAGGCACACAGAAGAGGAAATAACTAATCCTGGGTATCAGGGAAGGCTCCATACAGGAGGTCATACTTAAGCTGTGTCTTGAAGTGTGAGTAAGAGTCCACCTACAAAGGGAGAAATGAAATGCTAGTTGGAGGAAACAGCGTATACATTGGTGTGGTCGTTAGGAAAGTACAGAGCATTCAAGGGATGGTGGGAGTTCAGTGTGGCTGGAACAACAGGCATGTGTGCAGGTTCAAGAAGCAGACTGGGGCCTTATATGCCATATCCTTGAGCCCTAGGAATGGAGAACTAGCAGAGAAGAACTTCATCTTGTAAATGGCACAATTCTACTTGTATTATATGAGGAGTTCAGTAAACGGACATGGCCAGAGAGGAGAAGAGAAATCCAGGAGATATTGCCAAGGTAGGACGGACACTGCTAAAACACCATGACCTGAGCCAATTGTGCTGCATATGCCTGTCTTCCCGCTTATGATAATTTATGCAATATGCTATACATTTTATTTCCCCATAACCATCAGATCCATATGAGTAAAACTGTAATTATGCTTCTTTCACTACTGGCTTCTTGTTTTAATTATGGGTCAGTCAATCTAATGGCACTGCACACAAATAGTGCACTCTGTCTTGTAGAGGGGAATCCATTTCCCTGTTCCCATGACTTCACGGGAATATTTCCTCCCCATTCTCCAGAAGGGAATAGTTTTGGAGTAACTCTTTCCATCTCTCTTTTATTCATTCACTTTCTCCAATGAGAGGAGAAGTGATTCATCTGCTTGATGATAGAGTCTGATACCCACAGGTCTATATTTCTTAATTAAGTGGTCACTATTCCCAGGTGACCTACCTTTCTCTATCAATTCTGCCTTTGCTACAAGGCTTGTGAGTTCTCCTCTAGGCTCTCCCATGCAGCAAGCCTATCAGAGTAGACTCTGCCCCCGTGGAAGGCGGACTGCAGTTTTCTAGCTCTTCTGCCTATTTGCTGAGTAGGTGAGCTTAATTAAGGGGGGAAATTACAAAGAAGCCCAATTTGACTGCAGTCAAAGCCACATTCTCTAACCTAACTCTACCAGCAATAGAACTGGTATGCGGATTGTTTACACAGTTACCAATTTGACTCTTGTGTCTGCTATACAATCAGTTCAGAATCAGAGGGGAATGTTGTGGTTGTTACTTTAGAGCCCAACAAATATTGAAACAGCACCAGAGTAAGGGTGTCAGAAGAAATTAAGAATACCAAACCAGTCCCTGGGTTGCTTTCACTATGACTGGGGAGATAATAGACACCCTTGGAACCACATGAGGTCAACGACAAGAAAATACATTAATAATTTCAAAGCCAGCTCTGTGCCACAGTGTTTACTAAAAACACATTTCTTGAAGTTACACCAAGTACGTGAGTGATTAAAATAGTGAAGAATTTAACCAGGGTTGCCTTCTGGGAGATAAGATTTAGACTGAGTTTTGAATAAAAAAAAATTACAGAAAATACAAATACCCACAAACCTACCCATCCTTTCACCCTTGGCCTAGATCAAAAAGAATAATCTGCATGTTTATGTTTTTTGTTCAAGCTGCTTCTTTTATCAAAGTTACACAATAACTAGGGCAACTGTACTGAAGTACTAAATGCCACATTGTCACACTGTATTTTCTGGACTTGATGAGGACAATTACTAGGGACACAGAGCTGGAGAGGCTGGAGGACTGTAATTCTGATACAAACAAAATTAATAATAATGAAAAATATCCACAATGAACCCAGAGCAAGAAGCAGATCATCTGAAATGTTGTAGCTTTTTAATGGTGGCACATTCGCCAATTCTAATTGCCACCAAATTTAGATACTCACTATATCCACACATACATGTTCAGAAAGGAATATGGAAGTCATGAAGGTCCACAGAATTTGGGAAAAGTCATACAGATATTTAGCTATGTAAAAGCAATAAATATGGATTTTTTAAAACCACATGAACTTTAAAAATACTTATTTCTATCAAATCTCTCTTTAGTTCAAGATAAAAACAAGTAAAGAATCCTTCATAACAAATAACCACCATAGTGTCGGAAAAAAACCTTGGAAGATGATCTAATCTACCCCCTACCTCAGTAAGTCCATAATTAAATTACCTTGTTGGTAAAACTCTCCACCTTTAAATATCCAAAGAAAATAAGACAATTAGGGGTTTTGTGAAACTTCCTATGGATACTTCAGGAGCCAAATGTTTCCTGGTCCTGAAAGAGGAAAGTAGGATCTAGATTCTAGAGGCTACCAAGTTTCACTGGGTGATTAACAGAGCAGTATAGGTATTAAAGAATTTTACTTAATATTTCTTTCATTCAGTCCAGGATATACAGAGAGTAATGAATATAAACTGTGGGTAGCTGATAAAATTTACTTTCACTAATTTATACACACATATACATGCACACATATGCATGGATATAGTGATAACTAATCATTATATTATATATTACAGCTCAGTAACAGTTAAAGATCAATCCCATGACTTCTCCCTCTAACAGGCACTCTGCAGGAGTTCTGTTTTGCACAACTTCTGAAAAGAGCTGAATAGACAGAAAAGAGATGTAAATCTCTCTCTTTCAAAATTGCTTTCTGAGAATCTGCTTTTACAGAGTTCATGAGTGAACAGGAGGAGAAAAAACTACAGCTGCGACCATATCTCGAAGGCAAAGTCACATCTCCTGTGATAATCCCATCTCCAAGGAAAGGCAGAGAAACCAACTCTTAGATTTTGACATCCTGCTTCTGCTTTTGTTACCAGTTGACAGTCATCACTATTTTTTTTCTCTTCAGTCCCCCTTAAAATCAGAAAGTCACTTGGCCCCAGGGCTGGCACCCCCTTCTCTTTCTTTGGGATGCCACACAGTCTTCTTGCCCTGCCCCCTTCCCCTCTTCTCTCTCTCTCTCTCTCTCTCTCTCTCTCTCTCTCTCTCTCTCTCTCTCTCTCCTAAGAAGATAAAATAAACTTTTTACTTTACTATATCTTAATCTCTGTGTGAGAAATCTTTCTCCACCTGTTCTGTGAGCACCTATTAGGCTTTCCACCCTAACAATTTGTATGTAACAAGAATAGAAAAACATACGTAAGAAATCTACCCATCAACTTCCAGTAGTGGTTACTTCAGAGGATGGAGAGAATAAATGGAATCAGGGAGGTATTCAAACGTGACCAAGTCTTTATAAAAGGATAACAAGCAAAAATGGCAAAACATTAAGATTTGTTCGATCTGAGGGATGGCTAAACCAATGTTTGCAATATCCTCTACTATGGGGTCTATACTTTTTTTTATGCTTGAAAGACTTCATGCTCTTTTGAAGAGTTAAATTACTACAGATGATTCTGATAAAACATCTAACCACTAAATAAATCTTGAATGGTTCTTTGGTTATTTGATACAGGGATGTCAACTCCTTAACCATGTTCATTGAGCAGCAATTTTTCATATCTTTTCAAAGTCTCCCATGTAACCCAAGATGTGTTAAGTAAAGACTTGCAGAACTGGATTGAAATATAGTTGAACTGATCACGATTCTAAAGTCACCAGTTCCTCCTCCTGCTCCCTGGCTTCCTTCCCCACTCCTGCTGCAGACCTGCTCAGTGCCTTGGCATCAGGGGGTTCATCCTAGCTTCCCAGAGAGGAGGGAGGATGGAAGAAATGTTGATGAAAGCTGCGTGATAGAGGAGATACGTTAATTTGTTACCATGCCATGTCTCCACAGCAAATACTGGAAGTCAAACAAGGCTAGAGTCTGCAATGTGTCACAGATGCATCTGCCATGAACCTCCCAACCCTTTTCCTTTCCACAGCAGAATAAAACCAAGCTAGTTCTTTAAGAAAATCCCCACTGAGAAGCCTGAATCTGTGCCCACCCTCTTATCCTCCCGCTGCTGTGGGAGAGGAGGCAGCCTGGCTCCTCCTTTGTTCGCTGTGGCTCTAGCCTGCAAGTCTAGACAGTGTGGCTTGTTAAAAGGACCTGGAGTCGATGCCTGGACAAGATCAATAAGGCTTTTTATGACACAATGAAAACTTTCTGTTTTGTTAAATGTGGCTAATCTACCATTTCTGCAGTACTCTTAAAGCTTTCAGTGCCAAGCACTAGAGCCCAGGTGATTAAAACCCTGTTCAGAGATACAAACCGGGGAACTTTGCCAGTGCAGAGGTACAAATCCTGAAACCTGGGCTGTGTCTTCTTTTATAGATAGGTATGCACTTAACTTTTCCTCCCAAAGAAATAAACACGGCAGTGAGGAAAGGGAAGCTGGTACTGATAAAAATAAAAACTACCCCGTTCCAGGGCTTCCAAGAAGGGACTGATAATGCCCAGAGAAAGACTCTGCATGTAGGGCTGGGTGAGGATGGGGTATGTTGAAGGGGAGGGAGAGTTCTCTAAAATGTATACAGACTTAAAAATCAGTGACCTGACTCCAGAAGCCTAAATAAAGGAGAAAATAAAGGAGATTACCTATTCAATATAGTACTAATAGTGTACATAAAACTAGAGTAAAGTGTTTATTTCATTTTCAACATTTCTTCATCTCAAACTATTAGTACAGTGTTTTTTAGGGATAGAAGCTTTTTTTTTTCTTCTGTCATAGTGTAAAAAAAAAAAAATAGGAAATTAACATTTACCAAACCCGTATTATGCTCCAGGCTTTTATATATACAGAGGGTTTGACAGGAATTAACCAAGACCTGTTTGGGTGATTTTACAGTTACAAGAGTTCAAAACACTCACTAGTAAAACCAATGAATTATTAATAGAGATAACTTATCTATGTGTTCATATGCTGTATAAAACAGGAACTTTTCATTAGAATACTTGGCATGTTTCTTATTTAAGCCTCACCAAAGCTCTGGGAAATAAATTTTTACTAACCTGCTTTACAGATGATAAAACAAAAGTTTAGAAGGATTAAATCCTGTACAATACCACAGCTAATGAGAAATAGATCCAAAATACAAACCAAGGTTAACCCCCAAAGACTATGTGCTTTCTACTATATCATGGTGCCTATTTAAGGCTCAGTATCTTTTGCAAAGACCCTTGTCCAGAGTGTTCCTGTGGGAGATGAGATATTCATTTCTTAAAAAAAAAAAATACACATTCACATAGCATGCCACATATTTCAGACCACTTTAATATACATTACCTAATTTTGTAAAGTATCAGTACCCTTCAGCAGCTGCTATAGGTACCTAATCTGCTCACGAAGTCTAGATCTACAACAAACATGTATTAACCACATGTATATTAACCACATACTTGGGGCTATGAATACAGATCATAAGAATAGGAAAAATCATAGGAATTCTGTACGTTGATAACACTGGAAATATATGAATGCTGAAAAGTTTCTTAATTATGACAGCATAAAAAAGGAAATCCACTTTTGATGCATTGAATCTAAAATGGCAATTCTCCTTCTCAGTCAGAGTGATTCACAAACCATTTATAGATGCGGCAACACCCCCAACAATCCTATCCAAAACCAAACAGCTGGACAGTGATCTATGACAACACAGGGCTACAGTCAGAAACATGCTCAGGGCTTGTACCAAGGTAGCTGCAGAGGGGAAAACGTTAGTTGATTTGTGACTAAAAAGAGCACACAAAACTGGGATTATAAGACTCTAAAATAGAGACACAAATTGGTTTAGTTTTATAGCTTATATAGCCATTTGTGATGGATATTTGTATTTCCTATGATATCCATAAAACCAAAATCCTAACCTTCTCCAGAATCATCAGTGGCAATTTTTTATTTGTAAGTTATGATAAAACCATGAATGATGTGGATATCTCAACTCTGCCATGGACATGTTGCATGAGATTTAAGACGTGGAGAAGTTGTGATATTTGTACATATGATCAGCTGGTCAAGGTTTCTGATCATACTTTGTAAGTAAATGAATCAGAACAAATAAAAGTAAAAAGACCTAGTTAAGATACACAAAAACATTTTTCAAGACTTAAGAAAACGAAGACTGGTGGCTCATTCCTGCCAGATGTGGTGGAATCTCCACACAGGTGTCAGCAAATGTGCATCTCGATAGGGTGGAAGTTGAAATCTAAGAAGAAGTTGACTGAATCTGGTTCTCTAAGTTAAGATCCAGAAAATTAGATCTTATCTCTTTCCAGGAGTGATCATATCACAAGAGGTTGACCACACCAACTGCAATGAGCATGAGACTGAGACAGACACCTGAATGCCATTAAAACAATTGATAAGGCAATCTTACTATCAAAAAATCCTACAGTTCACAGACGTAGATTCAATTACTGATTCCCAAGCAGTGGTCTGTGGTAAAGTTTTCACCAATCTATGACACATTTTGAAAAATAAAGTACAGTACAGTTTTCTATTAAAAGCTAAATGTATACAGTATGCATTCATTCAATAAATATTTCTGTAAGACCTACTCTATACCAGGCACTGCTAGGCACTGACAACCTGCTGATGAACACAGCACTGTGGAACCCATGTGGAACTTTCATTCTACTCCTTTCCACTTTTTTGGTTTTGGAATTTCCTGTCTTTTATAAAATGATGGTGATAATAGATAAAATCTGTTAATGTTATTATTTGGAAAAGTAAAAAGGATCAACCCGATTTTGCTCCTTCCCTCTTTTTGTAAAAATTTGACTTGTCAAAAAAAATCTAAAAGTTTAAAAAAAAACTATTTATTGAACCAGAGAATCTTTTCTTTGTGTGGTCATCTAGACATTGGCCAAAACATGATGCTTTTCTAAAAAAAGGTTCACCAGGTCCTTCAAATAGAGTAAGCAACCATCCCAATTTGCCTGGAACTGAGAAGTTTCCCAAGACCTTCAGGGCTAAAGCAGGGCCAGTCCCTAGAAAACCAGGATGGCTGGTCATTCTATAGGAGTCAGATGTCAGAAGGTAAAAAATAAAGCAGATCAAATAAAAACTCGATTACCCGCAATCATTGGCAAAGAAAGGAGACTGGATTAGTGGGGTGTTTTTGTTAGCAATAAATTTCTAACCATGTGAAACTCAGCATTTTGGTTTTTGAAGAATAATTACCTTAATAAGTAATATATTCATTGCTATGGTATATTACTTTTTAAAGTAATGATTTTCTATGAACTTTAAGCTAAAGTCATCCTAAGAATAACTGGGACTCCCGTGGAGAATTCAGAGGGCTCTTCGAGATTTCATGGCACCTCGGGGTCATCTAGCTCATTATCAAGCAACACGGTACACCACCATGAATAAACAGTTTTTGCTTTCCAACTGTTTGAATTTTGGATCATGCGTGTCCTCTGTATTATAAGTAGCTAATTACGTTGTATGAAATGATTTATGCAAACAGAACTGTCCCCTCAAGGATTACTAGGATAACTCCAGAAACGGGCAGAAACTTCACAAAAGCTTCATAATGGAAGCCTCTAGTGCACCCAGGTTTGGCAGAAAAGATCTATCTTGCATCCCCAAATGCTATTCATTCCTTCTTCCCCTCCCTGTTATCCCACCGCCTACCCACACCTCAACCATCAAAGAGCACCCATCCACCAGGGCCTTTTGAGCCCCTTCAGTGACACTGTGACACTTTACAAAAGAGCACTGATGCCCCGCTGCCCTCAACCAAAGTAGGAAAGTAAGAAGATAGCATGAAAGAAAGGAGAGGAAAGGAGCCAGTACTTATTGTTTCTCTACTGTTGTTCCACAAGAGGCCATTTACAGACATTGTCTCTTCAATCCTGCAATAAACTCAGAGAGCGGGCATGATCATCACTGCTCCATACCAAGAAAAGCCCACAGTTCCTGAGATGGGGGTGATGGTAATGATGGTGCTGATGATGCCAGCTACCATTTCTGAAGCTTATTGCGTATCAGGGGCTTTAGCTCTGGCTTAATATTAATCTTACATATAACCTTCACAACTACCTATTCACGTATTATTACCCATGGTTTTCAGAGAGAGAAGCTGAGATTTAGGAGTTCAAGGTCATCCAATAGAATAATAATTGATAAGGAGGGAATGTAGAATAAGGGTGGATTTGGGTCTAATGCCAGCCTCATTGATCCTCCTACTGCAAGAGTTTGGTTTTGGGTAGAGGGCACCGCCCTGAGATCAGGAGCTAAGCAACCTACTGTGTGATCTTCTAGGGCCTCTGTGGTTGCTATTCCAGACAGCGACCCTCCTCTGAAGGCTCTCTCAAGCTGCTGTGCTCCAGTTAGAACATTTTGGCTCCCTTTCCTATGACAAAGACAGCAGAACTACCAGGATAACCAGATTACATACCCTTCATGGCCAACAGTATCTACCAAAACTTCTCATCATATCCAATCATTACCGTGCTTGGCACCAGTGAGAGCCAAATAAACACAGTTGACTATGTGTTATTTGAAGGCTCTAAGTTATTCACTCACACACTCTCAATCATGTATTCATTCATTTAGCAAACCTTTCTTGAGAGCACTTGTTATATGCTAGGTCACTGGTAAAAACAGAAAAGTCCTGTCAGATTTTAGCATGTTGTATTTCTAAGGTAGGCTAAGGTAGGGAGTATCCTTGAACCAGATCACCGTCAAGTCTGAAAAAAGTTTTGAAAACACACAAAGAATTATGCAACTCTATGATATTATTATACAGATCATATATTCTCTTCCTTCCTATTCCAGAAGATGTCCACCATTTCTTTACAAGCTCTGCAATAGTCTGCCATGAATTTTTTGACAGACAGGCTAAATGGATGAGTTCCAAGAACTCTGACTTTGGGTTCACCTCAAGGCATTTACAGAAAAAGGAATCAACTGGTTTTTACAGCCATATCCAAGGAGGGATATGCTCCTCACTTTTACTTTGCAGATGGAACTGGTAAGGCGAAGTCTAGATATTCTCAGTGGAAAGTATCACATTTTCCACTTTTTAGAAGTCCAGCGTGCCTTAATGTTTGCCCAAAGTATTTAGCAATAGAGCCAAGGCTAGAACCTGGGCTTTCTGACTTTTGTATAGGTGTATTAGTTGAAAAATAACTATGGAAGTTTGATCTCTAGGATGCCGGATGCCTAATTCCCAGTTCAGTCCTTTCTCCAAGGCCTCCTGCATGTGTGTCTCATCCAGATGCACATTTACATCAATGTTGCAGCGTCACCGGAGCTGGCCCTGGGCAGTACATGCCGCTGGAGAAGGGCTCTGGTAAGCAGCGCACTGCTCGGAGCTCGCAGGGCCAAGCCGCTCGCTTGATGCAGTTTGCCTTTTCCACTCACTGAGCTGCTTTGTCTCTTCCCCTTGCAGCAGCGTAGACCCTGTGACTTCAGGGAGGGACTGCTGCTTAATGACTCCAATCCAATCTCCTGAAGGCCTTATCAGCGGTGTACAGCCCCTCTTCTGACAGCTGACCTTTCCCACTACGCTCAAGTCCAGGGAAAAACAAAAGCACCACAACAATTAAAAGCAGCAAAAGAGAAGGGAGACTGAAAAAGAAACTCTAGCCTAATGCAGAGCATTCTAACACAGAAAGTTTTTTTTAAAGAAAGAAAGAAAGAAAGGAGGAAAAAAAGAAGACAAACCAAGACAGTGAAGAAGGACAAGCTCAAGAAGATTGGATTCTCCCAGCCTTCTTTATTTCTCTCCCTGATGGCTGCAGAAAGCATGAAAAGACTGTTAATAAATCCAAGGACCATGCTGGAAGGGAAAATAAAGAGGACAGGAAAAGAAGGAGAAACCATGGCACGCAATAGCTGGTGATATATAAAATGCGTCTCCACTCTGTGAGCCCTGACAGGCGCTCCAAGTGGGGAGAGGACTCTACACCACGCGCTCTCTGAAAGAGAAGCTCCTCTTTCTGACAACACCGGGGGCGGGGGGCAGCCACCTGCCTCATACCTACCCCCACAGGCCCTCAGTAGGCAGGGACAGCCCTCTGAAGACCCCATAAACACATCCCTTTATGTCATCACTGCTTGGGAAATTGCATCCCTCCTCTATTTCATCGGAAAGACATGGATAACTTAGCTGACATTGACATAAACCTTTGGGGGAGACACACACACACACACGTCAGAGCAGTCTCAATATTTTGCAATACAATTAATAGTAAACAGACATACATTTCTGAAGGCAAAAAAAAACCCCTTTTTTAAGTTTTGATATTTATTTTGATGGAAAAAATAATGATTCCTCCCTTAACTCTCCGGATAGTTTAGGAAACACCCACCCCAGTTGTTTTCTACAGATCTGTGAAAAACTCAATTCCCTGTCCCTTGTTGCATGTGACACAAACTACAGACACAGGTGCCTTTTCAGAAACATTTGGTGTTCAATCCTCCCATCGCTGGAGAGGTAAAGGCGAGCTGTGCACTTTGGTTAGATCTCATCACACAAAAGCTATATAAAAGGAAATGAATCTGAGAAGAGTTGAGTGTTGCTGGTGCCTAAGTTCCTTCTCCCAGGGTTCTATGCAGTTCCCTAGATTCGATGGCTCCTAGTGGTTTGTTCCCTTATGAGTTGCTTTTCTCTGGCCATGTGGCTACACTGTTCAATAATAATGGCAACTACGGAGTCTGGAGGGCTGGCCACACGCTGAGCAAGGGGCTCACTTCCTTGCCTGGACAACTTCATGGCACCATCACAACTCTGAGAGTAGAGTGCTATTACAGTCTCTTCCACAGACATGGGAGTTGAGGATTTGTAATCCGTCCATTGTAAGAGGCAGCATTCAAGATCACAGCTGGGTTTGGCTGACCCAAAAGCCTTCATTCACTCTTTACCACTGCCCTGTACTGCCTCACCAGATAATCTCGATCCCCAGGCACACAACGAGCAAGACTGATCAACTGCTGCCTGTGCCGAAGCCACCCAGCCTACTTCGGCCCTCCAGGGATTCAGGCCTGGGGAAGTTCTGAGGCTGTGACTGACCATTGAGCATAATTTCCCCTTCACCTCTGGTGCAGGAATTAACCTGTGTCCTCCCAGTCTGAGAAAAGAAAGGTTCCCTTTCAGCTACTAGGTGTAGAGCCTTCCTTGACCAAGTCCTTCCCAGATTCAAGGTAATCCAGGCCAAGTCCAAGAGGTACTTGCCTCCCTGAGGGGTACAAGGAGATTGCCAGTGACCTTTCTTTGGCATGGGACATTGGCAGCTCTGGTCTCCTACCAGTCAAAAGCTAAATAAAACAAACAAAATAAAACAAAACTAAAGCCAAGAACACAACCCTAGCCTGTTCTGCCAAAGCAAGGCTCTTGTAGTAGCATCTTACCAAATGAACACCCCTTGGGGGCAGTGGGTTGGGAGAGAAGCAAGTCCTGTGATTTGACTTAACTTATACTCTATCTCTGATGGATTTTGAAAAGGAGACAAATAATTCCTCATGGTTTTTATAAAATAAAGGTACAACATTTTTTTAAAATTTCTATTCCTCACAGCCAGAAGGAAACTTTGAGATCTCCCTAATCAAATTCCTTCCTTTTATAGGTAAGAAACAGGAAGCCAAAGGGGCAGGAGACTCGGACTGTGTCACAAAGCTGGTTAGATACAGCGCAAGGGCTCCCACCCTGTCCCCTGAGTGCCAGGCCAAGGCTTTCCCTAAGGCTATCCACTTACTGCTCTCCAACCTTAGACTTTCCAGATCCTTCTCTTCCCCTGGTGCCCAGTGCACTTGGCTCTGTCCTGCAATTCTCTTCTGGAAAGACCGAGCCCCTTCCCAGCAACAGATGGCAGCAGGGGGCATGTCCTTGCTGTGCAGTATCCAGCACCTGGCCTGTGCACTGGGCAGACTGCTCCCCTCTGGCCAGGCCAGCTCTCAGCAGAATTGCTCACTGGACAACCTTTGCCATCTCCTCCTTTGCCCACATCCTTTCTTCCACCTTTCTTCTGTTTAATAAACACCTGGCATAATAGTTTCATCAATGTGTTTTAAAAAATTGCATTTTTTAAGATTTTTTAAAGAATTTACATTGTACTGCGCAATCCAATAGAATCAAACCATGCTGTGGAATTTCAGCAACAGAAGGAGTTTTTTGGTACGGAGGGGTTGCTCCAGGGAGTCTCTCAAATCATATCACCTAGCAATTGCTAACTCTGAATCTTCATAGTACTTACCTTGCCTCCTTTTGAGATGAATAAAGCATTTTGACTATTCAGCTATATATGTAAAAACAAAAAAAATCTGTGCATATCTGCTCTCAACCATAGTCCAGAGAAAACCCTACATTGGCCCGAAAAGGCTCAATATTCAAGGATTCATTATGTGTCCACTGAGTGCCCAGCTCTATACCCTGAGCCTTCTTTCCAATCGCTTCCCTATTGTTTCCTTAGTTGGGTGGCGAGTAGTGCTGGTGTAAAAAACGGCATCTGGTATAGAACACCTGTCTACTCTAAATGAATGGCCATCTACTATAGCCAGCCCTTTACGCTGTCTGCAGAGGGAATGAGGGAAGCTAAAACATGTCAGCAAACAAGTCGACTGACAATTTGAGCCGTCGGACACCAGCAGACATAAAGACTTTTTCATACTTTGGAGACTGCCAAGGGTCTTTCTTAAGTAAACAGTCGCTTATTTTTAAAACATTTCTTTCCTTCTACTAGAAAGAGGGAAATGTTAATAATCAAGACTACTGAAGAATTCTAGAGAACAGAACCATCAATTCCCAGAAATTTGAGTTCCGTAACCCAGGAGTTAGGAAAATGCTGGACTAACATACAGAATGCCTAAAGGAAGTCTGTGCTAGAACATTGCTCATGCTTTGGAATCAAACAGAATCAGGCCCGTCCTTAGAAGCCATGTGATTTCCAGCAAATTGTTTAATGTCTTTTAAGCTTCAGTTTGTTTATCTGCACACTGCAAAAAAAAATAACAATTTCTACGTCCTAGGCTTGTTGCAGAGACTAAGTGACATAATATATGGAACACACTGTGTTGGGATCATTAGTAAGTAATTAATAAATGGTAGCTCTTACTAATAGGAACCCATTAAAATTGTACTTTAAGTCTTAAAACAAAATAAGCCATATCAGTTACTTCAAAAGAGCTTAATGCAAAAGCACAATTTCTAAGACAAACCTTCTGCTTTGCAAAGTTTACAATATGAAAACATGGAAAGGTCATGCGATATAAAATCCAGGTGTCTCCCACACATCATACCACCACATGGGGTTGGTCTGGAGACATTCCTGCTAACTGGAATGCCTCCCCTACTCCATGCCCTCCACCCACAGGGCAGTCCTCTTTGTGTGAGTTTCAGATGCCACTTTAAAAAGCAACGCTAGTTCTGAGCTGTACGGGTGTGGAGATGTCAATGGACAACTGTTCAATTTCCCTAGGACTCCTTTCCAAAGCTCAAGATTGCTTTGTGGGACCAAAAAGAAGAGAGAAATATCGTCTGAGGGATTCCCAGAACCCAAATCCACGTCCTTTGGCCACAGTGAAATGGATCTGTAGGATCAGGAGACAAAAAGTCTGAGTTTTACATAATAAACGGCTTCACTTGTGGAAAGCATCACAGAACAAAAGGTCTGTGGAATGTAGCAGGAGACACAAGCAAGTACCTTTTCAGTGTTGTGCGCGGTCATTTTGGAAACATGTTTGTTTGCTGCTCCAAGTCTTGCACATGTTTTGTCTTGGGTGACAATTCAGGACAGGTGGATGCTATTTGAAAGGCTATTCAATCTGGCAGTGGTGGGGGGTGAGGAGCAAAATTCTCCAACTTATCACTTATTCAGCGGGACCATAGGGCATTGACCCCGCTCCTTCCCATCCCACACCTTAGCTTTTTAAATTATAGCAGTAACTTCCTTTGTTGCCAACCAGACAAGTCTTATGCCATAGAACCAATGCTTTCGCCCTGATGGGTTGTAAGAATGTCCCCTCCATATAAATCTTGAAGAGCCCACCACCTTTCTAGCGCCAAGCCCATTGTCACAAACCAAATGTTCAAATTCACATCAGAGAGGGCGGCAGCGGTTTCAAAGCTACACCAAAGAATAAATGTGAGCAAGTAAATACATCTCCAAAACACACAGGGCGTCCAGGTGAAAGTTAATTATTCAAGCAAGAACAACAGTGCTTATGTACAATTTAATAGAATAAAATTACATTAATGCTTCCTAATTGGAAGAAAGATTGGTATGATTGAATTTTAAAAAATTAACAAATGCTTTCTGAGAGAAATGCTGATTTATTATCTTCAAGAACATAAGGCCAGGGGAAAACAAAACTAAAATCCATGTGTGTGGGACTCTTGCAAGTAATTTACAAATGGATAGTCTTCTGTAATTAGTGTAATTGTTATTTGAATACAAATAATTGTCCTGAAGTAGTGAAGATTGGTGCTAATTTACTGACTTGACCTTACAGAATGGACTAATCATTTTCTCTTTTTGTTTTATAAATCCTCCTCTCAACCCACACTGTGCAAAGGTGAATTTTTAGTTTACCTCGACTAAATTAGGAAAATATATAATTTAGGGAAGTCAAAACTAAAAAGATTTTATTGAAGAGAGAAAAATGCTGTTTTATTTCCTCATATTTCTCATATAGAAAACAGAAATAAATTTCTCTGGATGCTCATATAAACGTGGGCCCATGCAAGAGCCATTAGGGCTCCACCAAAACATCCCCTGATGCTGCAGATGTTGCTAGTTCTCTGCCCTTCTAGAACTAGACTGAACTTGGCTCATAGTCAATCTTCACCCCAGACCATGTTCTTTCTTATCTGAACAGCTCATACCTCAATGACTAAATATTTCTTTCACAATATTGTTAGATCCTTCTGAAGTTGGAGAGAAGGACTGGAACTTCCAGAATCATAATCCCTCCCAAACGGATGGAGCTTCTTAATTTGTTTGGTTGTCTCCTGGGGAAGTGAGGAAAGCTCTTATCCTGATCCTAATTGCTCACCTATGTGACTTTGGGCAGATTATTTAAACCCTATAAGCCTCAGTTTCCACTCCTATAAAATAGACATAATGACATAAAAACAGTCACTCTCACCTGGTGTTATAGAAAGGTTTAAATGAAATACCATATGTAGAACATTTAGAGCAGAGCCTGGCATACAGTAAGTGCTTGGCTCATCATCATCATTTTACTTAGGTTTTAAAGTATTAATAATTTCCATCACCATAAACAAGACAGCTCTTTCATCTTCCTCCATATTCTCTGACTCTCAGATGCCAAGAAACACCATCCACTCTGGGAGGGTCTGCCTGTTTTATCAGTGACTCCCCCTCTGGCCCTATCTGTTGTTTTATGTAACAGTATCCACTAGAATGGACATGTAACGCTGATTTTTTTTAAAAAAAAAAAAAAAAAAAAAAAAAGAAAGGCTTCATTTGCTAGCTGCTCCACAGTGATGTGTTTACTGTGAGCAAAGACACAAGAAGGAGGGGGAATAAATCAGAAGCAGTTCAAGCAGGTTATTTTTCTAGCCGCCTAACACATTATCTGCATGCAGCTAAGGACTGTGCTATCCAAATATTACATAAAGGGCCAGGGAAACAACCTTGGTAAACATTCTATCTGCATTTATCTGAAACGGTAAAAAGTGTCCCAAAATTGGAGTTGTTTCAAATGCACTTGGTGTTTTCCTCCTTTTCTCAGACCCTACCATCAATATACCAAGCTGCCAGTTGATTTCCAAGGGAGTACAAGTAAGTAAGTTCATGCCTGTAAAATAACTCCTAGCCCTGTCTCACCTATAAGGCAGCGTCTTACTCAGTTTCCTCTACTATAACAAAACATCACACACTGGGTGACTTAAACAACAAACATTTATTCTGCACAGTTCGGGAGGCTAGGAAGTCCAAGGTCAAACTACTGGCAGATTCAGTGTCTGGTGAGGGCCCTCTTCCTGATTTATAGATGACCCTCTCCTTCCTGTATTCTCACATGGCCAAGCAAGAGAGACGGTTCTGGTATCTTGTACCTATTACAAGGACAGTCTTGTTATGATCCTTTCGTTATAATCCCATCATGGGGGCTCCATCCTTATGACCACATCTAAACCTAACTACCTCCAAAGGGGCCCACCTCCAAATACTATTACATTGATGATTATTGGTGGTTAGGGCTTCAACATATAAATTTGAGGCCAGGGGATCCACAAACATTCAGTCTATAGCAGCAAGAATAAATGAAAAATTCAGAATATTATTTTATTTTTTAAAATTACTTATTTATCTTTTTTTTTTTTTAAAGACAAGGTTCTCACTCTGTCTCCCAGGCTAGATAGAGTGCAGTGGTGCAATCACAGCTCACCGCAATCTCAAATTCCTGGGCTCAGGCCACCCTCCCGCCTCAACTTCCCAAGTAGCAGAGACTACAGGCATGCACCACCATGCTTGGATAATTTTTAAATTTTCTATAGAGACGTACATCTCATTATGTTGCCCAGGCTAGTCTCAAACTCCTGGCCCCAAGTGATCCTTTTGCCTTGGCCTCCCAAAGTACTGGGATTATAGGTGTGAGCCACCACACCTAGCCAAAAAGACAATTTTAGAAGCAAGGCCATCCATATGAAAAGGTGACAGTGACAGACGGCAGGACTCCTCAACTTTTTCCTGATGTCCAGTGGCTTTTGATGTCCCTAACATCTCGTAACTCCCAACTGGGGCAGAGGACGAGCTCTATGAAGATAACAAGGAGCAGGTAAAAACTTCTGGCTTCCAGATGATGTTCCCCACTCCGTAATGGAATTCCTCCAGGAGATGACCTCAGTTGTAACAGCAGTGGGTTTGAAGGTCAATTGTGTAAGTTCCCAAATTGACTGATGCATTAGGGAGTCATACATAAAGTCACAGGAATAATCAGAGAGCAGAAAGAGAAGCAAAATTCTTCAACTTCTAGTAATGTCATTTTCCTCGCTTAATCCCTATGGAAGTCCCCTTTTATTTGGAGAATGAAATTGCTTTTTCTTCTTTGGCACCAAAGCTCTGACAAATGTTACTACCAGCACCCACAATAGGGCAACCTGATCAAAATCAGTTAATTTCCCCAATTCTTGGTTTTCCTTCCATATAAAGAAGATAACACTACTCCTTGGATTGTGTGATGAGGATGAAATGAGACGATACAAATGCACAGAACACATGGAGGAAGCTCACGGAGGTTAGTTCTCCTGGGAGAACATTCTCTCCCGGCTATTTTCCAGGCCCTGATGCTCAGCGTGTGCACTTCCAGAGTCAGCATTCACGGAACGCACGGTTTTCCAGAGGGACGGGGACTGCGCTGCAGTTAATCCAAAGTTGGCGCGTCTATGCTGCCCTTCAGCTGACTTTCCCGCACACTTCAGGCCTGAGTTCTGTGCTGGCTGACTTGCCACTGCCCGTATAGGTTTGCTGGGTGAGTATGTGTCAAGTGACAAAATTCTCCCCACTGAAGACCCAGAGCAAAAAGCTTCATCAAAAGCACACGTTAGCCCACGGCTTTGCTTTGCACTTGATAGGCTGCTGAGTGGCTTTGTTTTTGCCACAGGAAAGCAAAAGTGCATGAGCCACTCAGCAGTGATGGTCTAGGGAAGCTCATGTGCGTGGAGTGTGCAGAGCTTGACGTTTCTTGTCTTCTAATTTATGTGTTGATAAATGCCTGCACCCAAATAAGGTACTAGCTAAGCCAGGCACATATTAACACTGACACGGGCCACATAACTTTTTGGGTGCTGACTGTAAAATGGTAGACCGAGAAGAAGGGGGACAGGGAGACAGAGGATGATGACAGATGATAGATAACTAATGATAGATAATAGATGATAAACAGATGTAATTTTATATCCATTTATAATGTGTACATATACTTTATATAGATTTTTTTCTAACACAGACTCTTAAAATTAAGGGGACAGTGATCTTCTGGTCTGACCCCTGAAGAGACCAAGACCCAGTAAGGTGAAGGGTCACCTCAGGTCACAAAGGACACTCAGGAGGACCCTAGTCTTCCTACTCCCCACTGTGCTCCCCATCCCATTGGAACAGGGCAGATGAGCAAGGAAAGGATGGAAGAAGAAATCTGAAATTTCTTCAGAGATCACGAAGCATTCTGTCTCCTTCTAAGGAGACTCAACCTGGAGTTAGCAATCATGCTGTCTGGGCCATAGGAATTCTAAGTGCCCATTCTGCAGGGCAGCACCTCCTGCAAAGCCAGCCCCAGCCAGGGAAAGCCTGGCTCTAAGCCTAAAAATTGATGGCCCTGCCATTTAATGGCAAAGCTCACACGTGAGACAGAGCCCTCACGGGCATCTCTGGGCCGAAATGATGCAGGATAGCAGTGTGTATTCTCTCCCGCTCCTACCAGCTCTTCTCTTTTGGTAGCCCTCAGTGGGAAACTGCTGTCAGCAATTTCATTCCTCCAACAGCTGGGGGATGGTTTTCCGCACTTAGCTGCCATTTGTTTCAATTATGTGTATTAATCATAGCCTTCATTCTGATGGTATTCTTTACAGAAAAAAAAATATATCAGAGCTTTTATTTGTTAACCAAGCTGCTTCTTCACTCAGAACAGAATCTGGTAGTGGCAAGAGAAAGGGGAAATGATAGGTCAGAGGCTATTTGGGCTAGTGCAGTGGTGGGTGAGTGGGTATGGGGACAGCTAGCCCACTGAAAGCAGGGAGCATGATAGTGCAACTTGGGGACAGTTCCATTCTAACACCACGAATACACAGAGAACTCAATGTAACTTGTAATGATGTACCAATGCATTCATTCTTTCATTACATATTAATTCATTTATGCAAACATTAAGTTGCTACCATGTGCTAGGTTGAACAGTCTTCCAGTGACCCCCAGTTGTATTTTATGTAAGAACAAAACCAAAGGGAATTAGGAATTATTTTAGGAGGAGAGTACATTGTCTTGCATCACTCTTATCCATCTGTGCCTGCTTGGGCCTATCCTGCACTCATTTTTTATTTAGAAAATATTTACAGCAGACCAGCTCTGAAGCAGGCAGCTAGCTGGCCATGTGCTGAATATTCGCCGGTGAACCAAGTTGCACAAGCCTCATCCTCATCAATCTTGCAATGTGGTGAGGGAGGCAGCCCTCAAACAAAGAAGCCTGCAAATGACATAACCCTGAGTTGTGTTAGGCTCTAGGGAAAGGAGATCAGTGCGGTAGGAGAGAAGAGGGAAAGCAGAAGGAGCTAATTTACACGAAGTCTTAGTGAAGACCTCCTGAGGAGGCAGAATTTAAACTGAAGCCTGCAAATGAGCAAGATGTTGCCTCCTAGAGGGTGGGGAAAGAGAGACTGGCCAGGCAAGAAAAGAACTTGGTGGGTTTGAAGCCTAATGGGGCACATGGCTCAAGAGTAAGGAGAGAACAGCCTAAGTTGCAGAGCTTGTCAAGTGCTGGGTCTCTCTGGGCTTTGCAAACCTTGTCGAGGAGTTTGGACTTTAACCTAAGAGAAATGGGAGCCATCAAAGTGCTTTAAGCTTAGAGAGACAGGGGTATGATTTGTGCTTTAAAGATATTGCTCTGGCTGCTATGTAAATGATCCACTGGAGGAGCCAAGAGTGGAGCAGAGAGACTGTTGGCTTCTGCAAGTGTCCAAGTGACAAATGATGGCAGCGTGGACTTGGATAGTGACAGCAGAGATGGAGACACGGGGGTGAATCTGAGTTTTAATTGGGGAGTAAAATCAACATCTGTTCATGCCTTTGAGCTTTTATTTTGCTTATTTATTATAAAGCAGCTATGAGTAGTTGCTCTGCCTATTCCATAGGATTTTACTCAGGACCGAGTGAGATACAAATGCAATGCTATAGAACTTAGATACTATTATTATTGGGGTAACATAACCAACATGATACTATCCACTTCAAGTAGGTTCAAAACCTCAACATGTAAGGAATGACAAGTCTAACGTAGCTGTGGAAGTGGGAGAAGCATCCTTACATTTGTCAAGGTGTGTATCTGGCCAAGATACTGATGGAAGTGGGCGCAGGGGTGCATCTCGGCTCTGTCTGGGCCCCACACCATTCCACAGGAGAGAACTGGGCACTGCAGAAGTCTTAGTCTTGCCTTGAGGCCCCTGGAGTTCTGCTACCACTGAGCCCCCAGCTAGTCTATTACCAGTGTAGTGCCCTAAATTGCATCCTAAGGGCCCACGAGAGTTCTTTCACTACCTAATTTACTATTAGGGAGTGCCTTGGGCAAAATTGACCCAGGAAATTGCCATCTAGCTTGGCCCTATATTCCGTAAGAATGCCCAGAAACAAAAGAATGCCTCAAGAGATCAACAAACTTCAAGTGCAAAGTATGTTTCTGTGGGGTGATACAATTGTATGTGTATATATAGCAAAACTATATTTGAAATGCAGAGTCCATGGAGAAATAATTAAACCTTTTAAGAGCCCAGAGATTTCAAATGTTCAATCTCTTTTGAAAAAAAAAGCCCCTAAAATGTATTACATGCTTAGGAAACAGAGTATGTTAGGCATAATTTGCCTAATTAATAAAATTTTGATGATAAAATATCATCCTGTTGCTATCTTTCTAGATTTCCTTGGATAAAGCATCTATCTTACCATACATAAAAAGGAAGCTCTTTAACTAGATCAGGGTTCACAAAGTCATTTTGGTAAAGAGCTAATTTTGTTTCATTTTGCTTTGTTTTTTAAATTTCCAATCCTTTCAGGCCAATATATGCCCTACTATACAGAACTACTAGCTCACGCCACACATGACTCACCAAGTAAGCGTGAAAATGCTGACCTGTTTGATACCCCGTTGAGCAAGACCAGTCCACTGATCACATACCTGGATGTCCCCACATATGCAATTGCTATGACAGTGTTGAAATGCTTGATCACAGTTTCCAGATTTATATCCTCGTGGATGAGTAACAAACAGTTCTTGGATGACACTGATCTGTAGGAAACACTTTGAGTAGTCCTTTCCTTGAGGTCTCCATGATTTCTGAGTGTTTCTCTGGTTTAAGATTATACCTGGTTCTCTTACACTCTCTTGATGCTGTTGCTTGTGCCCTAAAAGATTCTGATCTCCTGGACTATTCTGTTAGGATTTCCTCCTGTGGTCTCCCTAGGGACACTTCTGTCCCTTCTGCTGTCATCCTGGCTAGTGCAAATTTGTCCATTTCTAACATTCTCCATCAATTCCACCTTCTATCTCTAGCCCAGGTCTTGGCTCTCCTGCCTGGCATGAAAACTAAGCCCTAAGTTCTCTGGCTAAGCCAATTCCATTCCTATGGAAGAAAGTACATGGGCTATGAGACAATTTTCTCCTCTGGTTTAAAGGCTCTGCCCTTTAAACCTGGCTAACGTTAGATTCACAGTTGCCTTGGAAGTTCCAAAATTCTAACAGCTAGATAAAGTGCTCATTATTCTTACATTTTCTTAAATAATGAATAAAATTCAGATAATGGGACAATTTCTGAACAGTCTCCTAAAGACGACAATCTAATTTTAAATTTTATCAAAATGATAAAACATTTAAAAATATTTCTCAATCCTGAGAGTGCTTCTTTCCTGAACCAATTACTCTTTCTTTTTAAGAGTAAAATAAAACTACTAAAACAGCATAAATACTGAATAAACATCAATTTTCTGTCTCTGTATTATACCACCCTTAGACCTGGATAGGGAAAGGCAGAAAATCCACTTAAGAACTTAAAGCAATCAAGCAAATTAGAGGAGGCACAGGGACAAGATAGCAAGGGGGTTGATTAGCAAAGCAGGCCTTTGGCCAAGGATTTGCTGTCCGTACAGCAAGGATTTGAACTGGTAGACTACAGAAATGAAATAATCTCTGGTTCCTGCCAGTTCTAACATTTCGTGATTACAAGATATGTCACTAGAGTTCATTTCACTCTGCAGAACCATCCACAGGACATAACCACACTGTACAGAAACCAAGCAACAGCAACTGGACACTGTCATTTTAGCAGCCTGTTTTCCTTAGCTTCCTCACCTACAGGAGAACATTTTGCCAGAGGCCTCCTCGAGTTCCCACAACTGAAAATCAGGATGGCTGCCAGGGATAAAAACCTGCAGGAAGAGTTTCAGTATGCCGGAATTGGAATAAAGCATTATAGACAGAAGAGGAACGATGCAGAACAGCAAATCTTGTTTGAGTCACAGACTAGTTCAAACATCTGAGCCCTGAAGAGTATAAGCAATTTTCCTAAAGCTACACATCTGGCAAGCGGTGGGTTGAACCACTACACCATATTGCCTTATCCATACAAAATTCTGCATGTGTTTTCAAGAGACCTGGAAATGTCAGGGTAAAAATCTTTGCTGTGAAAGACAAACATCAATCTCTTTTTTAGCATAAATTATTCTTTTGTATGATTAAAAACCCACTATATTCATTACTCATACCATACCTTCTATAGATGTACATATACATTTTTTTTTCAGTTCTTTCATCAGCCGTAGCCAGAAATGTAAACATAATTGGGATATCTATTCTCACTCCATTTGTAATCCTTCCAAGATGCAAGGGACTAGAGAACTTGATCTCAGATCTTTCCAGACTTTCAAGGGCCCACTAAATGATATTTCAAGAGAAAATGAGAGTTCCATGAGAAACCAACCAAGAAGATCTAAGAAAAAAAGCTTATACTACGGCAACAACTTAGAGAAGGGCTTTTCTCCCTCCAAGTCCATCAGCGATGCTCTCTGGACCTCAATATACCATGGTCTTATGTCGAAACAAAAAGCTGTTAGCTACCAAAATGCCCCCACTTTCAAGTCAAGGAGTACACTGCGTCCCTTCTGTGTGCCAAGATTACATGATTATATAATGGTACAATGGGAGGTAATGAGCAGATAGATGTATTGGGTTTAAAAAATAAAAACGAAAACAAAAATAACCCAATCTTATCAACAACTCTAGGCCACTTGGCTGGGAGACTCTGTAAGTGGCTGATAATATCAGTAAAGATCTATTGATCTCTGAAGTCCTAAAGCCCGGGAGACTCGTTCTGGTGCCTGAGATTATTCAGTAAGAAAACAGAGTCCTAAGAAAGCGAGTAGAAACGGGTGGCTCTGAAGTTTTCCATGTAGTAGAAAGGGAAGAGCCCTGTCTGGGGTCTGGAAAATCTGACTTGGAATGAAGGTTCTGACACTTAATTACTTGCATGCTTGTGGGTGAAGTGTTCAACTTCTCTGAGCCTCTATTTAAAACTGCAGGATAAGTATCAGCATCTAAGCCTGATCTGTCCCACAGGGTTGTCTCACCACCCAAATTTTAAAGAAAAAAATGTATTTGAAAGGGCTCTGTAGCTTGTAACTCATTATGCAAATAATTGCTATTTTTTAAATATATGTACATACTTTCATGTATAACCCATAAGTGATTCAAAGAGGAGAAAAAAACAAGAGCGAGGGCAAGATGGAAGAAGGAAGTACAAACAGGGGAAGCTGTAGAAGGGAGGAATGGGAGAGAAACGAGGAAGAGAGGGAAACTCAGGCATGGAAATGAAGGAACAAAAAGAAAGGAAGTAAAGAGAAATCAGTGCCGGTACAGTAACAAATAAATCCCCCCCGCGTGACAGCCTTCTGCTGAAGCATTTCATTTTCCCACAACATAATGGTGTGTTATTGCCCATTATCTGTTCTGTCAGTGCCAGAGTCGGTATTAAATGAGGGGCAGCTGCATTTAGCTGCCATTTTTCAGCTGTCTTCACGTTGCCATGGAGACCCGGTTGTTTCTTGGTGAACCTGCCAGGATTGCAAGAGGGAGGGGTGGGGGGAGGGCGAATGCTGCGAGGGGCTGGGGACTCAGGGTGGGAGGAGAGAGGAAGGCCAGGGGCTAGGCGCAGGGCCCTGTGACGAAGGAAAGGGCCCCACGGAGCTGGTTTGTCATTGCTCGGCCTGCACCTGACAAATCAGCCATTTCGAAATCACCGTCTATGCTCCCGTGGCCCTCCGCAGCTGATCCCCCTCCGCCTCGCCTCCCGATTCAGATTCTGCAGGAGCTGAGTAGACGTGGGCTTTGGAGACAATCACGCAGATTCCTTCCTTCCGCCCTGTTCATTTCTCCCCACCGGGTGCCAGCCTGAGAGGACGGCTTTGCACCTCTCAACGTCCAGCATTCGGAATAGAAAAAGCAGTTCCACAAAGGACGTCAATACCTGGGCTCCGCCCAGTCCATAGATTTTCTTTCTAGAACATACTTTTTTTTTTTCCACAGAATAACCATTTTTTAAACTTACATAGGGTTTTAGAAACCGGTAAGTGTCCACCTCATCACAAATTGTAATACAAACAGAGCCAGTCAGGTTACACCTAAGAGAAGGCGACCTGGCGTGAGTGACTGGCACAGACCCTGAGTAATGGGCCTTGAGAGCCCCAAAAGACTGGTTCTTCACCCAAAAGGGCAGCGGCCTTTGCGCCCTTGGAGGAACAGGAGGCTGGTTGGCCAGATTTTTCTGATTTTTCAACAGAATCCAGAAATTTATTTCTGGGGTAAAATTATTTCTCTTTGAATAAATAATAAAAACAAATTAATTATTGAATAAATTACCTCAGTTGAAAAATTTCCAATTCTCAAACGTTGACTCAACTTTTGAAAAATATTTCTGCACGCTAGTTACCTGGGCTGCATTTTGCAACTAGACTCGGTCCAACATCATCTTAACATGAGGCTCAGGAGCTTGATCAACCTCTTCACCTTCCCAAATATAACCTTCCCTTTCATAATCTAATGTCTCTCCCCCCGCCACCACGCTTCTTGCTCTCTCCTATCTGTTACAGAGTGGAAGGTAAAAAGGGCTGTAAATTCACTTTCCCAAGAATCCCCGCTTCACTGGTACCACTCATGAATTTGTGTATGAGATAAACATTTTCTTAGAGCCCTGAAAATTGTGTGCCAGCTGTCAGGAGACCACAGGTTGGTTTCCTGTCAGGCCAAGCCCTGTTAGTACCTGTATCATGCCTTTTCCACTACACACACCCCTTTTCTGGCTTTTAATTACTATTTATAAAACTAAGAAGTGGTCATTTATGGAACATTTACTAGGTGCCAAAAAGTACTCAACATGTCCTTTCTGATTGAATTCTCACAGTCATGTATTACTCTTATCCCACTCAACAGACGAGGACACTAAGAGTCAATAACACGTGCAAGGTCACACAACTAGTTAGAAGCTAGATCAGGAATCCAGCTCGTGTCTGTCAGACCCCAAAGCTCAAGTGCTTAACTGCTAAATTATACCATCTCCCTACAAAAAAAATGAGAGCATCACAGAGCCTAGTTTTATGATATCCTACTCGTTTCCTTTTTGGTCCCAAACTTTAAAGTAGTGTGACTGCTTTGGCCAGAGCCTGGCTCACTGTACCACCTTCTTAAACAATACACTGAATTAGTGACATCCATCATTAGAATCCTGACTTTACTTTCCTAAATTTGTTTTCACATGGGCCACTTCATCCCTTCTCACCGAGGTTATCCCCTGACATCTACCTGTCTCCCTCTTGTCCTTGACTATTTCTTCCTCCAAATTACAGCCAGAGTGATCTTTCCATGTACACATACAATCATGTCATTATTCCTTCTTAAATCAGTTAAAGTCTCCAGCCAACAGTTTCAGGATGAATCTCCCTCCTAACTGAGCCATTGAAATTCTTCATGACTTGGCTTCCCTTGTGATCAGGCCCATGGTGTTCCCTGCAGCCTCCTCCCAGTCACTTCTTCCCAAAGCATCCTTAGTGCCCGTAGTACTGACCCAGCCAGAGCTTCCCAAATATTGCAGATTGTTACCCTATGCCCAGCCCTTCCCCTGGAATGCCTCTCCCCATCCCTCTTGCCTATCTGTGTCCTCCTCAGTCTGGGCCACTCAACTGTGCATTCTGGCATATCGTGGATTGTCATTAAATTATTATTGAATAAATTACCCATCTCAGTTGACAAAAAAATAAAGTTATTTCTAAATCTGTACAGACATCCCTCCCTGACATTAAATACAATGGATCAAGTGACAAAGGGATCAATAAGCAGTTTCCTTGTCTGCACTACACCTTGCACTGGGTGTCCCAAACGATGCTCTCTTATCACTGTGCCCCAACTAGCAAGGATTTAGTGAAGTATGTACCTACATACAAGTATAAATGAGTGAATCTATTTATACAAAAACAGGAAAGACAAATGTTTTAACACACAGCAACATTTGGGATATATTGGTTCTACAGAGTGGCTCTGGATGTCAACCATGGACGTATGTCTCTCTTTTGGCTGAAGGGGTATCGAGGGCAGGGGGTCCAGAACACAACCGACACCTCTCTCCTTCTCTATCCAAGCATCCTTACGCGGATGTGAAGTTGTGACATTTTGAATTGACATCAAAGACTCCGTTGTGTCCTCTGATGCCAGTGGATGGCATGTGACCCCTGTCCCAGAGCCACACAGACTAGAACTACTATCTCCACCAAGACCCTCATGATCCAACTTCTGTGCCACGTCTCTGATTCTTTTTTTTTTTTCTTCCGAAAATTTTATTGGGGGAAAGCTACAAAACATTTACAGTACAATGTTTACAGTCACAATTTGTAGTGAGCTGATTTCCCAAAATATATTACCACTCAAGTTGACTCTGATTCTTATTATACTTCAACATTTTTCTCTTTAGCAAAGGGCCATTTTCCTCCTGTCTACATTGTTCATTCAAAAAACTTAGAATTTTCCCACATCACTTAAGCAGTAACCAACTTCTCAAGCTTCTCTTAATAGTCACACTCCTCTTGCTTTACAGTGCCCACAAGAGCACTTGGGAATGTGCGCCAGTCAGCTCCTTTACTCCGGCATCCACGTCCCTAGTGGCAGAGGGGCTCTGTGGATATGTGAGAATGTGAGTAAGAGGGATAGACTGCCATTTTCTCAAATAAACACAGACCATGGCTCTAATTGGAGAATAGCAACCTATCATGCCTGGTTCTTCCCTTAATTATCAGAATGGAACTGTCCAGTTTCACTCCAATAATAAATCTGATAGGGATAAAACTGATCTGAAAGCTCTCCACAATAAAATCACTAAAAGTGAGCACTCTGCCTTCTACACCTTTGTATCCTTAGTCTCCAGCACAGTGCCAGGAACACAGCAGGTGTGTGACAATAGGATTGACCTAAAGAAGGGACTATGGGAACTTCCAGGTTCCTCATGGCTGGACCAACGATGATGGAGGGGGCTGAGCTGAAAGAGGCAAGATCATCGTCTCAGGACAGTGGGCCACAGCCCAGGTCTGTCTAAAGAGAGAGTTGTCCTGCCTAAGTTCTTACTTTGGTCCCTTAGGATAAATACAGGAGCCAGCTCAAAAGAGGCTGGCCAAAAAAGATGGTATGCTTCCCAAGGAAGCTCAGGAGAAAATGAATTCATATTCTAGGATTCATCTCTGGATCCTCAAACTACCAATCTTCTTGTGTTAAAATCATGTTAAAATCATTACTGGAGTAAGTGCATCATATTAAGAGAGATATCATTGAGTACTGCAAGTTGTAGGGAAAGCAGTGTTCTCCCAGGGTCGAGAGGGAGCTCACTCACTCTCGTTCTCTCTCTCTCTCTCTTTCCACATCTCTAAAACTTATCAAAGTCTTCTCACAGACTCTTACAACAGCCTTGGATCCAAAAGTCAATGGGGACTATGATCATAAAAATTATAGGTATGCAACCAGCATCTCAGGTAATTCATCCTGGGAGTTTAGGAAGCAGGAAAATGAAGACAACCTAAAACAATGAAAAGTTAAGAAAAATGTTTTTCCCTTAATATATTAAAAAAACCCACAATTTCCTTTGAGACACTTAAGGTAAACACATTACTTGGAAGCAATCATTGTACTTGTTTATCCCCCAATAAGAATTCTCATTTTTCTCTTAGCAAAGGGCCATTTTCCTCCTATCTCCATTGTTCATTCAAAAAACTTAGTATTTTCCCACATCACTTACACAGTAACCAACTTCATGTGCAAGGACATATTTTGTCTCTGTAGCAGGGAGGGCATGGTGTTTGTGTGCAACACACTGTCAAGTGCTAAACAGGAAATGCTCCCTGAGTTGACTGTCTCTTGGGAAAAGAAAGCCCTGGCTTCACCAGGGCCTGGAGCATTGAAATAGTAGTGCATTTAAGTTCAAAGAATACTTACTGATCGCCTAGGACACTGTGCTAGGTTCCAGGAATACAGACTTGAGTAAGACATGCTCTTCTCTTAAGAAGTTCGCAGCCTCATGGGGTGACAATGTCTATTTAAATATAAAGTGCTCTCAGAGAACAGAGCAGGTAAATTCACCAAAACTAAGGAAAGGGCCAAAGATAGGCAGGGAAGGTTTTCTGAATTATGGTAAAACAGCTGAGCTAGTCTAGGAGAATGAGTAAGAGTTGGGCAAGGAGAAAAGATAGAAAAAAGTTTCCAGGCAAAGATAATAGCATGTTTAAAGAACACTTAAGTTGGTATTTCCTAACCAAAAAATGTCAGATGATGGCATGGCCTTGTCACAGGACCGCAAAGAAATCACAGGGGAAAGTAGAAGTCAAAAGATATATATGGAAGATAGTTTGTACTTATAGCACAAATCCATTATTAAGGCGCCAATGTGTAAAGCTCTAGAAATATACGGTTATTGTCGTAAGGGGGACACATTCCTTTGATTTTTCTCGTTTGAAAAAGTTCAGCTTTTCTTCTAGTCTTATACCCATGTCCCTCTCTTGATGGTTTTCCACTCCGTTCATTCTCCACTTCCTCCTAATTTTGTGCTGCTTAAAACAGCCATTATCTATTCTCCTGCACACATGTGGTCGTTCTGCTAATCTTAAGGAATTAAAACTACATAGACACACATGCATACACATTCACACCCTTGTAGTCCCATGGGGACTTAAAAACTTCCTATGCTGAACTTCGTGATTACTTTATTATTTGAAAGAATCTGTACGTGGCAATCATCATCTAAAAAGCGGTTCCAATATTTACATGTAGATGTTTTGTACACCAATGAAAACTGAAGCTTTTCCCAACTTGTTAAATACAGTTTACTATTACACCACTTAACATGTGTGAAATGGGATTCTGCTGTTTGTTTTATTTTTTAAAAAATCCCAACAAATGTAGATGTTCAAATATAGCACTTTTGGCTTGTGCTTGTAAAGAGTGTGAAATGAGTAAAGATTTGATAGAAAAATACCCAGAGACGGCACCTCCCATATTTTTTTATTACCATGTGCAATAAAGCTCCTTGCCCAGCAGCATTTTTATATGACATTAAATTCCAAGATCTCACAGGGTTAGTTTTGATCTGACCTGAATGTCAAATTCAAGGCCAGAGACCCAATATATATTATTCACTTAGATTTTTTCCCCTCTGAATTTCTTTTAACATTCCAATGGCATCACTCAAATAGAATTTCTTCCTGCCCCTTTTATAGGGCACAGTCATTTACTTCCAACGGAATCTGTGTGTTAGAGTTCAGCATTTCCCTCTGAGCTCCAAGGAAGTGCTTTAACTTATACAATTAGATGTCAGGATACTAATGACTCCTTGTTCTTGAAGAACGGGGACTGTGACATCAAAGGTGACTTGTCTCATCAAAATACAGCAGGCTTCCTCTTGGGCCTGAGGGAAGATTATGACTTAAACTCAAAAGGAACAAAGACGACTCCAAGTCAACTTGTGGAGTGGAGGTGAGGAGGTAGTGGGGAAATAAAAAAATCAAAATCCTTTGCCTTGCACTGTATCTCTTTGGAATCATGCCTTTAGGAAAATGCTCTGAGAAAACTCTTTCAATGTGACTCCTCAGGGTAAGCTCCGGACCATGTGTTTTCTGAATCTGGTCTTGAATATTCTTTGAGACTGGCTGGAGAGTTAGGACTCAGCATTCAGCCTCTGATCCGTCATGCACTCGTGTTGTAAGGATGTTATTGAAACAGTGCCATCAATGCTTTGAACAGGGATCTCTATTGCTATCCTTCATAACTGGACTACTAAGGGGGTTCTTACGAATTTCTAAGCAGTCTGGAGGGTAAGACAGTTTCTTTTGGAGATCCCTATGGAGAGCTTGCCACTTTGCCCAATCAATGTCTTAACTCCTCCAGATTCAGATTCCTCTCCCATAAAATAAACAAACAGAATAAAGAGGACCTCTAAAATCCTTTCCAGGGCCAAACAAGCAGCTATGTTAGAAGCAAGCTAGTTCTCACTTTTCCGATTTACAATCAAAAGGAGAATGGATCTATCTCAGAAATGTTAACAAGGATTTTGCTTTAACTTAACACTAAATTTCCTATTTCTCACCACATAGTGGTTGGTGCTCAATGGTAGCCCTTGATTAGGGGGTTCCACATTCACACTCTTCTTGGATTATTTCTCTACACAATGATATCATAATGATTTAAGGATATTCCTGTGGCCCTCTTGTCATCTCTGCACAAAAATAAGTGGGTAAATGGTATTTCAAGTCCACACACACAAAAAATGGCAAAGACAGGAGAAGAGGAAAGAGAAAGTCTGGAATCCAAATTCTTACTTTCATAGCTGTGATTGACAGTGCCAACAAATTTATTTCTAATGACTCCATCTAATCTATGAAAGCCACTCATTTTAGCTCATGGGGACAGTTTAGGTGCCCTTGACCCTTGAGGCTGGCCAGGCAAAGTCAAACAGGACCCAGCAGTCAGGGAGAGAAGTCTTGTCCTGGTGATGCTGATTGGTATTAATCACAGCCCACATTCACAAGGAGGCAAGCAGGAAAATGAACATGTGTAAGGCAACAGCAGCTATTATCATAATTCCTAATTACGACTGTTTAGAGGCCTCTCAAGAAATATAATTAAGTTTAACATGCCAAGTGATAAAGAAAAAAATATTAATCCATCTTCTGTCCTTTCCTGCCACCCGCCAATAACTCCTCTCTTTCCTGAATTCTCGGTAAGATCCTCTGCACTTGCTGTGCTTCCTCCCAAGTGGCACTGTCAGAGAGAACTTACGCCTCAGAGGACGAGGCTGTCAGCTGGGAACCCCCACAGCAGCTGCGGACAGCTCAGGATTTCGGTTAAAGGGCTCTTGATTGTAAACTTCAAGAATGAAAAAAAATCAGAGCCCAGTGGATAAAAAATGAGGGTCCTTATGAAGAAAGCATGCAGGCCCCTCAATGCCATGAAAACACACAGGGCAGAGGGAGAGAAACAGGGGGCAATGCAGGAAGCCCTGGGGCATCCTAGGGAAGGGGATTGGGTGCAAAGAAATCTCAGACCTGGGCAGGGGACATACAGTTTCTAACCACTGGGTTTGGGAGAATTCTTTTGTTTGTTTTTTGTTTAACTTCACGTCTACTACCTCTCAAAAACAAAACAAAACAAAAAATGGCCAATAAATAGTTGAATTTGGAATTAGAAGACCCCAGCTTGCCAACTTGCTGGGCACAGAACAGGCTGGCAGGCTCCTGGTGTCCCCTTAACCCCACCTCCCCAACTGAGGGGAAGCAAATGAAGGAAGCCAGCCATTCCATCCTTTCCCCAGCTAAGGGCAGGCTGAAGGAGTCTCTCAGATGCAGTAGTGAAGTGGGTTTATAAGAAGCGACTTTCCCCAAGTTATCTTTGATCAGGGACTCTGAACACACCAGGCTAGTTTAGAAAGCCAGCTACCACTCCTAGCCCTCCTTGGAGGTCCGGGGTCATGAGAAATAAAAGCAGGGATTTGCTTCTGTCTGAGCTTCAACCCCACGGAAAAAAAAAAAAAAAAGACCATCATGTCCAGACCAAAAACTGACCTCTCAGGGACTGGAGATGGTCTGAGAGTTGTCTGGAGACCCTGTGGCTACTCCTCAGGTCACTACGCAACTCTTACAACTAAAGCTATATAGACCCAGAGGGATACATCAGACATGAAAAGGCAAAACAAGTATTCGGTTCACTTTCCTCTCTCGGGGGATCAGTTCCTGCTAGCCATTAGTTAGGCAAAAGGAACTCAGGTGCCATGGATAGAAAGCCAAAAAGAGAGGAGGGCAGGAGCAGGGAAACAGTGATCTGGGCTCTAAAACCCAGGTGATGGGAACCTGGGAGAAGGTTTGAAGATAGATTTGCTTGAAGATAGATTTCCTTGGAATTAAAATTTTTTTAAAAAAAAGCTAATATGAAAAAGCAAACCAAACTTTCTATCAGGGAGAAGCCACTACATCCTCTATGAATTCAAAAAGAAACTTGTCTTCTGAAGGTGACAGCACCAGGACTGATTTCTGTAGAATTAATCACCGTGAGTGTTCGAAAGGAGGAAGACAGAGACCTTGAGTGTCCTCGTGAGATACAGGTCAGCACCCATCTCAGAGGACTTCAGTGGATGCATCCAGAACAGCACATCTTAACCCATGTCCGTCCAAGAATGCCAACCAAGGCAGGCAAAGGTAACTCCAAAGTGACTGCCAGCATTGCCCTAACCTTCTGAATTCCCAGACTTTCCAAGGTTGAATATTTATCTTTGGGGAGACATTAAAAGAGGGAAGGATTTAACTGAGCACATTATGAACCAGAGGGAGGGAGAATAAATAGAACAAAACTTTTTACCTGTTGTATCTACTTTGATTGGTAGAATGGACCAAGATGACAGAATATGAGGGTGCTAAAGGAATCTGTTTTCACAGTATCAACAGTTTTTGGGCTATAGAAAGATAAGAAACATGCATGAAGGACCACACTCATAAGCTGGCCATCACAGGAAGTTTTCTGCCCTAAAGAAGCCCCATGTTTCATTCACAAAGTTGCCATATGACCAAAAAGAATGGCTCTGAGCATTGTTTGAGAACTTCAGAAAGTGAGCTCATCACAGAGGGACTTTTTTAAACTTAGGAACCCACTGAAAGGTTTCTGTTGGCCTTTCCTCTACTCTTTGATGTTACTGAAATAGAGCATTTGAAGGTTGTCCATAAGAATGGAGGTTTCATTAAAATAAAATTCAGCTAAAAAGCTGCATTCAGGTTTTCTTCTAGAGATGAACATGCATCTTCTAGAGATTAACATGGAGGCAAATGCCAGAGGCCAGATAAAGACGATGGAACCGGAAAGAGGGCAGTGAAGTAGACAGAGAGGGGCAGAGTCAGTCTGGGGGTGTGTTTCAGAAGGAGAATTGCACAACCCAGTGACAGATGGGAGGGGGAGATGGAATGAGCAGGAGGAAAAAGTCTAGGAATTACCAAGCGATAGAGTAGATGGAAATTTCTTGACCTTTCCATTCATCTCTGTTCTTCTGATGAGAAACAGAGAAGTGGAGCAGAGAATAAATTCAGGTTTGGATGTGTGCTGTTCTAAGCACTTGTGGGACAAATAGGTAGAGACATCTCATAGAAAGCTGGAAACATAGGTCTAGAGCCCAGGAGAGTGATCTGGGATTGCATTTTGGGTTTGAAGCTCATTGGCATTAGGTGGTGGTTGACACCGTCCAGAAAGAGGATGTTAGCAGAAGAAAGGGGGGCCAAGGATGGAAACTTTAGGAGCACAAGGACGTGGTAAGCAACCAAAGGAAGTACATCTTTAAAGGTGAATGAAGGAAGAGGGCAATCAGGTGTCACAGATGCCAAAGGACAAGAAAGCAGATCGATCTCTAGGGAGATGTGGTTTTATAATAAGACTTCCCAACTCTGGAAGAAGGTATGAACATTGAAGACAGTATTAACATTGGGGACAGTATGAACATTGGGGACAAGAGTCCCCAAAGGACAAAGAACATGCATTTTTTTACTTTATTACAGTATTGTAATAGGGAAGGTTGTCTGAGTGAAATATAAATACCTGTAAGTTGGGGCTTTTTTAGCATCAGCTGGAGCCACCTGTTCTCCCAAAAGTCCCAGCCACCTTCTCCTATTTGTGCTACTGTGTAACGACCAGCCTGGGAGTGAGAAAGCTGGGCCGAGAGCAGGTGTGCCGGGTAGTAGAGTGTCTCCACTGTCGGGCACCCAGGACCAGCATCAATCCACGACAAGGCTGGGTGATAAGCGAATTTGTCCCCTGGTCCCCTTGTACACCCATCCTCCCTATGTGGCACTCCCTCTCTTATCCCTAACGTACGCTTGACCGAAGCTAGTTTAAGGTGGTACTTTATCCATGTGTGAGCTGAGGAAGACTGCCATGACTTGTAGTGCAATGAAATACTTCCAGAAATTTCTTAAGTCACTTCATTCCATCCACTGCCTGGCCCAGCCTGAAGGGACAGCTGGTGGCACTCCACCTTCCCCACCACAGCCAGCAAGCTTCTCCTCTGGGGATCCCATTCCCTGTTCCTTATTATTCCTTTCTTTCCTGTCCATTTTACCCTGTTGTCCCAGAAAATGTCTCAAAATCGCCACTGGTACTTCTGGCACTTTGGCACACGAGGGCCTAAGCTAAAGAGATTTTTTTTATAGAGTGAAAAAAGAATGATCTGATTAAAAACTAATGTTGGGCCATAGGGATCAAAAGCCAGCAGGATTGGGTGAATGGCTAAAACGGAATTTGATGGTGTCGGGGTAAGGATGGGGGTTGGCTGGGGAGGCACAGAATGAAAGAGGGACCGATGGTGACTCTGAAGCTTGGGAGGCGAGACGTGTGCAGGCCAAGGGCGTGAATGTGGGTTTCTCAGAACTACCTGTCAAGTGCTGACTTCTAGGTGAACTGTCGCTAGAAGGCACCAGATTGTTATGTGTTAACTATATACTGAGAAATAAGACTAAATTTCTATTATGAAGTAAGAAAGGTAATTCAAGCTCCTCATTTTCAAAGGGAGAAACACAACATGCTATAAAACAGAATCATTTAAACCCTCAGTAGCTTTGCCAGCATAAGGTACGTTCCAAACGTCTGGAGATAGAAAGCTGCTGTGTTTTCAGAGAACCCCTCTTCAATGCCAGGACATGTCTTATTCCCTCCCCCGACCCCATATTCTTCCCATGAGTTAAACTGTTGAAAGGGAAATTAGGAGGAGGGAGGTTTTGCTGGGCAAATTGGGGATTCTTGTCCCAAAGGGAGAGGGGAGCTGACATACCACATTTAGCCTTGTTCCTGCCTCATAGATTTTGGATTCTCCTCTGAAAGTAGAAAGCATAATGCATGTCTCTTCATTCCACTATGCTCTTCAGCCTCTCTATAAATTAATCCTCTTGAATCATTGCTCATTGCAAAGGGCAATAGTCAGGGTAAGGGAGCCCTACTAAGAACTCTCTGCCTGTGCCCACGACCAACAATGCACATATGACCTTCAGCAATCCAGCTCTTTTGTTGCAACTAGAGCCTAAAGTCCTAACCTTCCTGGAATGAGCTCTGCCTAGATCCACCTTCCAGTTTACTTGAGAAATTACTAAAAGACTGCACCACAATAACGCATTCTGCAAACATCCTGAGTCCCAGAGATGGCAAGTACCCCAGACTGCCTTGCTCCTCTGCAAACCTTAGCCAATTACTAAAATGCTGGCTCCTTCTGCTACAACTGCATATAACCCTCTCTTCAAAGCCAAATGTTAAAAAGCCTCATCCATATTAACCAGCTCCCTTTGGGAAGTGTTAATTGGAAAACCACATAATGATATCTGTTTGTTAGAGACAACATCTAACCAAGACAGAAATGACACAGCAAATGTGTGAGTGTAAGAGCAGACCCTAGGTGCCTTAGCCACCCCACAGTATGGACACCGGACCTCAGAAGAAGCAAGTGCACCCTAGCTCTGCATCTGGGTACTGTGTTTCTCTGGGAGAAACAGGACCTCTCCGTGCTGCAGACCTGCCCCTAGAAATAGGAAGGATCATGCATCCGCTCTCTGCATAATCTCAAATCAGGAGTTTTGCTGAAAGGAGTCCCTGAGCCCCCTCGATGCTCCGTGTCCCAGGAACCCTTGTTCACACGTCGGCCACACCACCAAGCCAACCACACCACCAAGCCAACAGCTGTCTAAATGGGGGGGTTGCTGTGCATGCTGTGCAGTCCAACCACTAGAGGGCAATAGAGTCACACACACACAGGCCTCCGACTCTGGCATCGTCACCTGAAAGAGGAGTAAATTGTACACAAATACACTGCCATGTTCCTAAAATTGAAAGCTATGGTAATTATCCCATGAAAATGAGAAATTCAGGGTCTGCTGCTTTGTAAGGTTGTCCATGCTCTGCTTTATCTTGTCAACTTGTCTCTTCCAGTTGGCCCACTGCTGTGAACCAGTGACCTTTTGAGTCCTGCATCTTCAAGGGTGAGTTTTAAAGTCCTCCTGCATCTAATTCTACTCAAGCTGGCAGTTGTAATCCACCACCCATGTCTTTCTGGGCTGGCCACAGTCTGCAGAAAGAGATGAACCGAGGTTGTCACTGGTATCCACTTGGACCACAGATACGCTTGAGTCCCCTTGAAAGGACTCAGAAAGATGGGAAAATAGAGAGTTGGGCTGTGGGTGGGGGATGATGAGGGGAGGCTTCTCTAAACAAAATGGAAAGAAGGAGAGCCATCCCCAACCCTTGCTCTCACAGTTAGAAAGGCACGTGGAGGGCTCTAGCCCAATATCCCCATTCCGCAGGCAGAGGAACTAAGGCCCAGAGAGTTGTGATGGCTGTCCAAGGCCACACTGAGTAACAGCAGAGCCAGGTCTAGGCCTGAGGTCTCCTAAGTCCCTTGAATATTCTTTCCTGTACCCCATCAAGCTTCCAGGGGCCTCTTTGTGGGACACAAGATGGGGATGGATATAGCAACTGGAAAAAAATAAAGAACAGTGATTTCACTATGTCCTGTGCAATCAGGTTCAGATGCCCAAAAAGAAGTAGCAAAGGTGTTTTGGTTATGAGAAAGGTGTTAGGCAGAGACACCCAGAGGAAGATTTGTGGTTATAGTCCCTATTAGCCTGAAGACTCAGGCAAAGCAAGTGGCCTTAATTTAGAGCCCTGTACTCAAACCAGGGATTTGGGGACAGGAATTCTTCAGTTTTTATAATCACATGTAGTACTAGAGGATAAATTTAACATAATATTACTTCTCTCTCCCTGGAAGATATAAGATCTTATCTTCAATTATAGGATGAAAAGATTTATTTACTCTTAAAGGAATTTCAGATACCAGTAAATAGTTTAGAGGGACATTTTATTTTTCAGGATTTCACATATCGACCTATGTATTTTGAAGGGACACAAACATTCAGTGCATAACAGTTTATAAAGTGAAGCAATAATAAAAGCTAACAATTATGTAGGGGGCTCATCTGTGACATATTTGTGAAGTCAGACCACTAAGCTCACCTTTCCCTCGGCCCTATCGGGCCAATCCTGCATGTGTTACGGCTTCTTCAGACCACCTCCCCGCCTACAAAATCTTCTTCAGCAAAGGACTGGACCGTATCAAATGGTGGTCAAGATGCTGCCCGCACTATCTTTTCTAACTTTTCAGAGTGGGGGGGGGAAGGTAAGAGGATGTTCCCAAGATATTCTGCCTGGTGATCTGGAACCCTGGGGCCGTCCCAGCCTCCTTTGCACGGCCCGACGTCAAACGACAGTGAAAACTTTTGCAGCTTCCTCACTGCTTTTTGATCTTCTGTGGCCATCGCTTGAGCTATCGTCTCTTCATTTTCCTTAATTAATTATTGTGTTTAGATTGTGCCCTCAGAGCCCTGGTGGGGGGGAGGATACAACTTTATTAATGAAGTCATTATGTTACATCTAAAGGCGATGATGATTCAAGGAAGTGTACAAAGGACATTTGAGCAACTGGGTAAGAAACCATGTGTCTTCTCACCCCACTGTAATAATTCCCAGGTGTATCTCTGGCTGTTTTCTTCTGTGCCACCTGTCGAGGTCCCTTACATCTCTCTTTGGCTCTTTTAAGACTATAATATACAAAACTCTAATAGTTCAGCAAATTGGTGTTGTCAGGGGCAGAGTAATGATGGTTTAGTTTTATTAGTGGTATAAGAATTAGTAATAATGCACTTACATAGTACTTCTATGAAAGTGCTTTCACGTCTATTATCTCATGGAATTCTCATGACAAGCCTGAGAGGTACTAACAGCTCCATTTTACAGATGGGGAAATCACAGGACAGAGAGTTGACTAATACCTCCCCGAGGCCACAGGGCTGATGGGGTGTAGCGCCGGGGCTCTGCCCTCCCCTCCCTTCAAGGGACTCACTTGCCATGAGATCAAGCTGTTCATCTCCCTCCACTAACAGCTTAAATAGCAAAGAGAGCTGGGAAGAAAAGCAGCATCCAGATGGAATCTTAAATTTCATTTTGGGTTTAGGTCTGTACCTGGAGATGCACTGTGGCAGTAACCCCCAGCGTAGTGATATAAGGAAGAGAGAAGAAAGCAGAGAGCAATTAGCACTGCAAGACTTTGAGCCAGGGTTTCTCAACCTTGGCACTACTGACATTTGGGGCCAAATAATTCTTTGTTATGACATTGTCCTGTGCATCTTAGGACGTCTAGCAGCATCCCTGGTCTCTGCCCACTAGATGTCGGTAGCACTTCCCACCCATCTCTCGTGTGACAAGCAAAAATGTCTGCAGCAATTGCCAATTGTGCCCTTGGGAGCAAAATTGCTCTTGGTTTAACCTGCGATGTTATGTTATTTAGCTTGTGTCTCAGATATATCTCTCTCTTGTGCCACCCTTTCTTCCAGGAAGGGTTTCCTGAGCTCTCCATCCTCAACCAAGATTGCCAAAAGTCCATTTATCTTCTGAGTTTGGACATTGACTCTATCTTTTCCCCGATGAGCCACCTTGGGAGAGTTGTCCTACCTCTTAGAGCCTCAGTTTCCTCATTTGTTAAATGTGAATTATACCACCCACCCTCCAGATTTTTATGAGGATCAAACAAGATGATGTATACAGAAGCTGAGCAAAGGGTCCTGGGTCAAAGAAAATGTCCAATAACACAGAGCCAGTATGATGTTGGAGGAAAGAAAGGCTTCGGGCTAATGCAAGATCACTGAGGATGATCCCTCTTGAGGGTAGATTTGCTTCCACCACCCCCCAGCCCACTTCCTCTAAAGCACTATCCAGGCCCCCACTCAGCACCCCAGCGGAAGTACTGTGTGCCTGGGGGCAGAGGTGACCTCATTTCTATGAATGCACAGGACTGCACTAGCCCAATAACAAGCTTTAGCTCTCTTCCCGTGGCAGAGCAGAAGTTGTCATCAAGTGCTGGAACATTTATGCTTGGGTATTCAACCCTGTGACCTGCCCTAAAGCTTCACATTCCAATTACTTTCTGGGGCCTACGAGATTCTACAAGATCTATCTGATCACTGCTGCTTTTACTCTTCATATCACAGACCACATTCCTCCTGGTTTACTGGTCTCCTTTCTCTTCCTGGAGTCACCACACTTGTCCTGACTCAGGGCTTTGCCCCGACAGTTGCCTCTGCCTAGAACAGCTTTCTCCCAGAACTTCTCATGGCCACCTCCTTTGCTTCGCCAAGGTCTTGGCTAAGTTGTCACCTCTTTACAGAGGTCATCCCTGACCACCAAACCAAAGGAGCCTCAATCTCTAGCCACACTTTATTTCATTAGCCTCTTTCATTTTCTTCTTCACTCTCTTGCTTTTTGTCTATTACTTATTATCTCCCTTTATAATGTTAGTTTTGTAAGACCAGGGACTTTGTTCTGTTTACCACCAGCCTACACACTTAGAACAGTGTCAGACCTGAAATAAACAGCCCAGATTATTTGTTGAATAACTGAATAACCTCCTCAAAGGTGTGGCGTTATTCCACGGCCCCTGACACTGGCAGACAGTAAGTACTCAATAACTATTTATTGAATTGACCTAGAGTATTCATTCAGCACCAACTGTGATCCCTGGAAGCTGCTAAGCCTTAGAAGACTTTTCTTGCCAGGCTAGTTTGTCCTTGAACAAGTGTCCTGTTAAAGAGAAGAAGGCAGAGTCCACAGTGTCCCCTTGAATTCCTCCATTCTTCACAGCTGAAACTGCCACTGACACAAAGAAGTAAAAAGTGGGCTGGATGGAGAGATTGAGTGTGGACTCCTGGCCCAAGTATGAACCTAGAACTGTATATAGGAAGGACCACTGAGGAGGTCTGTATCATTAAAGGAGTTAAACCATTGGTTACCCTGGAAACCATTCCAGACCTCAACAGTAGTATTGACTGTCACTTGCCATGACCTGGGCAGGTGGTCTTGAGGTCCGGACCCTCATTTTCAAGCTTCATTGCCTACCACTCCCCTGCCCAGAGACCCCCATTTAGGAACAGAGGTCAGAACTGCAGCAGCATCTGGTGGATTCATGGGTGGGGAACAGAAATGACAAGCAGATCCTGCCAACCAGTCACCACCATCTAGACCCTGCCCTGTGATCCAGCCAGCTGCACAAGGCCTACAGCACCCCTTGGGGACCTTGTCCTTCAGACGGCTGGCAGGCGACTCGGGCTTGCTGAGGAGGCACGCCCTCAACGCCGGGACTGCTGCTTCCACATTTAGACTGCATTGCATTACCTCACTGGCAGCCAATCGGCGCCTCCTGGGCTCAGCACGCATTCTCCCCTTTGCCACAGACATTGCCTCATGTCACTCTCTGCCCCTGGAGCACACAGCTTGTGGTGTGCTGAGGGCCTGCTTGGGTGGGGTAACCTATGGAGGCGGGGGAAGGAGCCACAGGCACCAGCAGCCCCTCCCCTCCAGGCATGTACCATGCACATGAGTCTAGCATCACAAGAATGCAACATGCTGTGTGCCTGGGCCCCTCTCAGTGGGGGTGGGGTGGGAGGCAATAAGAACACCCTTAGAAGAAGCCAAACCCTAAATCACCCTCAGAGCACCAGGTGCCCCAGCTGGCGAGATCAGTGGTCTGCAAAGCCTCCTTAAGTCAGGCCCCTGCCAGGTCTGTGCTGGGTGAGGACGAAGGGTTCCCCACCCCCTGCCTCAATCTCTGGACAGCTCCCACCCAAGACTGAATGACAGCCACTGGCACCTCTGCTGACAAAACAGAAGAGCAGAGACTAGTATTTGGGGAACTCAGAGGGAGGCTTATGACCAAGGCACACCCAAGTTGTTAAAGCAACAGCCAAGACCCCACTTGGGTCCCTGGAGAAGCACCTGCAAGGTATCATAGGGGCTGGACAACCATGTGGCCACCGACTGCTCAGCTGTGCTTGGGGGAACTGACTCAGGGGGACAGAGCCCAGGGAGAGAGCTGCCCCGCCTCTGGGCCTCAGGTGGCTCCGCGGCTTCTCCCAAGGCCTCCATGCTCATTCTAGCGGGAGACTGTCAGAGAAGGGCATTTTATCTTCATGCGGTCTCACTTCAAAGAGTTTTCCCTCCAGGTGGAACTAGAGATGTTAATACATCTTTAAATAGAGAAGTGGGGGTAGGGGACAGGGCAGGGAAAGCATTATAAATCTTCACAGGATGTTCAATATTTTACACAAACACAGCTCTCCAGCAGCAATAATGGCGCCACAGATGTGCCGCGTGCGTGTATTGTTAATAGCTTTCCATGCACCGAGGAGGAAAGCGTGGTCAGCGAACACGGAGGAGAAATACTAATGAGGTGCAAAAGCAGATGATTCGAGATGCCCTCCATCCAGCGCCTGTGCGCACAAACAAGGGGCAGGGTCGCTTCTTGCCGATGATGTCAGGCCTCAGCCTCCCAGGGTTTTCCACCGTGCCAGCCAAGAGAGCTTCTCCAGCAGATGATCACATGGGTCCTGCTATAGATTAACTGTTGTGACTCCATCAGCCTGTCCCTGGGTAGAGGGATTCTGTGTTCAGATGTCATCTCGTTATCTAGTCCCCGGTTGTCACACACAATACCCGGCAGGGGGGTATTGTAAACACATCCATCAGAAAACCAGTCAAATTAGAGTACAACAATGGGCCTGTTGCACACAAAGCAGAATGCACAACAGCCAAGCCAGTCTGCTATATTTAAAGCGCTAATGAAATTTTATGGAGACAAAGAGGTAGTGGCCTAAGATGTCGCAAAGGAATTGATCCTGGTGTCACCCTTAGACAATTGAGGTATCCTCTCACCTTTCTGCCCTAAGTTGATACATCCGGGCAGAAAGGCATGTTTTTCCTTAGTACAACTGCAAGGCCAGTGGAAAGTGATTCTTTGAAGAGGCACCAAGGCAGGGAAGGAGACTTGGGGTACAAAAGCCACCCCATATCAGAGGACACATGAAAATGACTTCCTGAATCACCATCATGCCCAGAGTTACTGTCTAAGGGCCTCTCCTTTCACATTAGAATCTCAATAACCAATTGTGCAAGATGAGCTGGGCCCTTAAAATGGAGTAAAAAGAAATCACTTGCCATCAGCTACTGAAAAAGCAACAAAAATGACAAAAAAAAGGGGAGGGGGATGGTGCAGTTAGTGGAAAAGGTTTCAGCTTCACTTTGCAAAGCTGATTTATTTTCAGACTTTTTTTATTTCATTTATTACCTAAAGAATAATGCACACATTTTCAAGACCTGGCTAAAAAAAGAAACCTATTACATAACTGTAATAGGTCTGGCAGCTATTGTTATAGTGAACAAACTGGACATTTCGTCTCAGAGAAATGAATTCAGAGGTCTGAGGCCTATGCATTCTTTTAGGGTGGTCCAATGAGCCTGCTTCCTAGACAGGAAGGACAGGACAATGCTAGAGGTCAGAAGGATGAATCTAAATATTCCATAGGGGAGGGGGAAAGCCACTTTTGAACCATTAGAGAACTGGAGACGAGGCAGGAGTCACTAAACTGCTATGTCTTCTACCCTTTTCTTTCAAATAGCGTAATAACAGATTTGGGTATCTGCTCTCACGGGCTCTGGGTAGAGGTTGGTCGAACAACCCCTACATAGTGAATGGACCAAGCAAATCCCCATGTTTCAGGACACTGGGCACAACTCCAGGGCCAACAGGCTACTCTAAGGAAGAACAAGGCAGAGGTCTAAATTCTCTCTGGGACTGTAACAGAAACACCGCATTGTAGAACTGGAAAGGGTCTTTCTCGTCTGTTTCCCATTTTTGTTACTGTTGAGGAAACTGGATCTCAGAGAGTCAGTGCCTTGCGACGGCCACACCCAGGGCCGAGCCAAGGCTAGAACTCAGTGAGGTCTGCTGCTTCTTCCTCCAGTTCCCACTACATCATGCTACTCAAAACATGGTCCACAGACCAGCAGCACGGACAGCACCTGGGAGCTGATTAGAAATACAGTCTTGGGTCCCACTCCACACCTATGAAATCAGAATGTACGGCTGACAGAGATCCCCAGGCGATGGTATATACATTAAAGTTTAAGAAGCACTGCCCTACCTCACGCTGCCCCTGTGCAGACAGGGCAACTTCTCAGCAGGGAATCTCTGCTCACCATGGCAACTGACCACTCTGCTCCATGGGCGCTCCTGCTCTGAACTGACCTCAGGGATGCTCTTGTGGGGACACAGCTCACTACTCCTGAAAACAAACCTCTTCCTACTGATAAGTAGGGCTGCAGAGCCCCAGTATCACTAAGGCATCAGCTAAGGAAAGCCAGGAGTCTGTACACATCACCGTATCCTCACCTCTTTTTTGTATACGTGGCGTTTACTTCTCTCATGACAGTCCCTCTCCACTGTTCTGTTCCATCCTGTTTTTAATCCATTGCAATTCACCATCCTTAGAGAAGTGGGCCCATTCTCCATCTTAATAGCTACCTGAGCTTTCCTTTCTGTGCTTAAATGTGCAGGGTTTTCACTGCCAGTGAAGAAACCATTAAACTTCCCTTCAGAAATGGTTTAGCTTTTGATCCCAAGCCTCCACTATTCATGAAAAGAAATGTTTCTATGTCCAACATGGTTTTTAAAAGTACTCTTTGGAATATCCGGTGATAATGTAAGAGATTGGTCCGTTCCCAATTCTCTCAACTCATTTGCAACAACCTCCGAGTGAGAAAAGATTGAGTCCAACCCCTGCATTTTACAGGTGAGGGGAGGGGGACTGTGGTCACTTTGTGGGCTGGGGCCAGAACCAAGGTCAATATTTCGATGGGCCCACCCTCCGGAGCATGTCATAGTGGAAATGTCCAACCTGAGTTCATCCTGTAAGAGAAACGGCCTATTTCCACACCATAGAGAGCACCACAAAACAGCAGAGAGGTCTCCTAACCTGGCAGAGGACCCTTCACAGCCTCAGTTCTGAGCTACTTGCCTGAGTCCTGATCCCTCAACTTCACATCTTGATGGTTCCCGGGTTTTGACCTCCCTTCCTGCCGGGGCTGAGCAGCTCAGCACCAGTCATCAGGCTTTAAGGCCACTCCGTTCTTCCCTTCAGCTACTCTGCTGCAACCTCCTGCAGATTCCAGCCCAGTCCCTGTAGCCCAGTCCCCTTCTCATCATGCCCCCGGGGCTCACAGGCGCACATGCGCACCACAACAGGCTGGTGTTTGCGGTGGGGAGCACAGACTTAAGGGCCCAAACAGGGTGGGATTCCACTTCCACCCTGGTATGAGGTGAGGGTTACGCCTGTGGGATCTGGAGACAGCCCTGTGCTAACCCCAGCTCCACTGCCTGCCCTCTGGGCGACCCAGGGCAAATGACTTGAGCTCTCTGAGAACCAATCAGTTCTCTCATCTGTGAAGTGAGGGTGATAATAGTCCAATCTCACAGAGTGGCTATAAAGATTAAGAAGACAGTCCATGTAAAATGTGCTGCTTATCACACAGTCAGTGCTCCAGAAATGTCAGATACTACTTTCCTAAGCATCAGAGCAAGTGCAGTGCCCTAAGCATATAAACTGGGCAATGCAGGTGGGGAGGACACAGCTGCTGCGCCAGGTACATCCTGGCCCAAGAGCAGAACCTGTACTTGGAAGACCTTGTACTTCCCCCAAGATGCTGGCAGTGCAGCAGAGGAAATAGGATAAAACACATTCATAGTAAATTTAACTAATAAGGCCTCGGATGACAAGAGCCAAAGAGAATCTCAGGCAGTAATCGCTAGAGGAGGCTGAGGTAGGAGGGGTCATAAAGATCTCTTTAGTGATTTCAGGAGGAAGATCAGACTTACACTGGGTTTTAAAGAGTGGACAGGGTTGGCATAGGCCGCAAGGAGATAAAATGAATTCGATTAGCCCTTCCAGAAGCTTCACACGGGAGGTTGGATATGCATGGAACTCTTGTGTGTTCTGTAGAAGCAGCAGCTGTTAGCAACCTCTCCCGGGGAGACAGGCACCCACATAGACTCAGCCAAAGGAGAGCAGACATCCCTCTGGATCTCAGTGGTGGTGGGCTTTTGGGAGGCTTCTTGAAGCTTCCTGTATCTGTTCACCATGGAGATCCAGAATGGCCTTAATCAGTAGAATGCATGTCCCCGCCCAACCGGGAATCTTGGCTGGCAGCCTGCATCTAGAGACCCCAGTCCCTTCCAGAAACTGCCAGAGCCAAGCAGGCACGTTGTCTAAATACTTGGCATCCCCTACATCTCAGAACGCACCAGATTTCCAAGTAGCAAGAACAGCCAAAACATCACATTATACACACTATTGTGTCTTCCACAACCATAATAAGGGTTGTTTGTGGAGTTGTCATTGAGTGTTTTTGTCTTTCCCTCCAACATTTTCTATGGAGACTATCAGCCTTCTCTTTGTGGCTTCATTTTATGTCTGTGTTGATTCTACACGCTCTGAAGCATGACAAAAAATACAGCACAGTCCCAAATGCTCTGAGCCAAGGCAGCTGGATATGGGGAAACGGGGGATGAGGAAGCAAACTCCAGGTCTACGTGGAGCCAACATGCCTTGAATGTACCTTAACAATGAGGCGTCACAAGTGGATATTGTGTTGATTTTGTACTTGGAATATTTATCTGGATTCTTGCTGTACTGCTGCAAGGAAGAAGTGAACATTATCATCCCAATTTATAAGGTCGCAGCTCATGGCCCAGAGAAGCCAAGGAATTGGCCTAAGTCTGCACAGTCACTTAGTGGCAGAGCCAAGCCTAGAACCCAGTGTTTTTCACATCTCAGCCTTGTGTAGGCTCCCCGAGACTTCATCAGGAACCCAGGGAATAGGGAACAGCAGCAGAGGGGTAGTGGGAGAGGGGGCACCTCACTTTTAGCTATTATCTTTTATTCCAAAGAGCAGTGATTTACATGTGAATGGATGATGTTAGTTACAAACATTATCCTCTAGGAAAATGTATATGTCAACAACATACCCCAAAAATAGAAAGGTGCAACGTAATGAGGGAGGAGCATTCAGGAGAACTATTGAGTGGTGAATATGGTACAAAAAATTTTTACTTATTCAAAATATCAACTATTCAGTTATTCAAAATGATTAGGACATAATTAGAAGTAAACAGTAAGGTGCCCAAGAATCCAAACTTTATGCTGCAAAATTCAGGTACAGAAGCTTATACCTAAAAAAAAAAAAAAAATCCCTTAGCTTCTCATTTATTTACTTTTATGTTTTCTTTTTTTTAATTTTAAATTATTAGGGGTACATAATAGTCGTATATCTATTTAGGGTACATGTGGTGTTTTGAGACAGGCATACAACGTGAATGAATTGAGTCAGGGCAATTGAGGTAGCCATCACCTCAGGCATTTAGGGATAGTGGGGAGGCCAGGGTAACGTGGGATGGTTAATGGGTGCAACAATCTAGTCGGACAGTTAGATAGAATGAACAATATTTCATAGCAAAGCAGAGTGATTATAAACAACAATAAGCTAGGGTATAGTTTAAAATACCTAAAAGAGTGGAATTGGCATGTTCCTAATACTCTTATGTTGTCTCATTTACTCTTGCTTGTGTACATTATTAAACATCTTGGTTATTTCAGTCCCCGTATGAAATCAAGTTAAAAATAAAAAATCAGAAAGTGATGAGGCTCATACTAGATATACTTAGGAAAATAACAGCTGATACCCAGACCATGAATAAAAAAATAACAAACTAAAAATTTTTTAAGAAGCTAAAATGCTGGTAAACAACACAAAACCGTAGACATATGATGCCAAAAGGCCTACATCTGATGTAGGAATAATCGTATGCATGACAATGCCCTGAGTCTTTAAAGAAAAGGTTAAATTGTGGTTAAGATCCTATAAGATTTTTAAGAAACTGGGAATATAATAATTCATTTTGGAAAGATGATTGGCAGATTAGCTCAGATTAAAAATAGTTTGAGATGTGTAAAGGGACAAAAATCTAAAAAATTCTTTTAGCAGGAACTTCTAATTGTCCAAAAATGGGAATCTTTTATCAGAATCTTTGGAGGAGTGGTTCTCAAACTTTAGCATAATCAGAATCACCTAGAAGACATGTAAAATTCAGTGCTTTTTTCACCTCATTTAATTTTTGCAATAATCTTGTGCTATTATTATTATCCCCGTAGTCCATGGGTGAAACTAGATTTCAGAGAGGTTAACTAATTTGCCCGAGGTCACACATTAAAAGCTGTTGATTCGATGGGCTATAGGAGTGGTATCGAAGATTGGCATCTCTGACAAGTTTCCACGTGATGCTGACACCGTGGAGGTGGAGGAGGAGGAGGACTTCTGGTCCACAGAAGTCACTTTGAGAACCACAGCTTCAGAGGCCGGCCAAGAAAAGCAGCAATAAGAGCAAGAGGGACACCAACAACAGATGCAAGAACAAGTGAGCGGGAAAGACCAAGTTCTCTCTTATGACCTTCCCAAAAGGACAAACGCTCCCATGGGCTCCATGACTCTTCACTAGGGATGAAGCTGCTATGCCAAATGCAAAACCGGGTACACAGAGTCAAGCTTTGGAAGCAGGATCTTTAGAGGAGCCTCAAAAGACCTACTTCCCCTCCTCAAGCTTCTCATCCAAGAATCTGCCTGGGAGAAATATCCCAGGCCTCGGTAAACTATCAAGACCCTTCTTTAGCATCGGGGGCATGTGGCATCATTCCTCAGGCAAGCGCTGCCAGCTGATGTTGTCACAGGAACAGCCTCGCAGGAGCCTATAAAATCCTGACACACAAAATTTGTTGACATTAGTAATCTCATAAAGATGGATTTGCCGTTTGCTCAAAAGCTTTCAGTAAAGACTGTTTGTCAAAGATAGAAGGTAAAAGCAGATGCTGGAGGGTCAGAGCTCTCCTTCAAGGTCCTCTCGGGGGACAGGGTGTACAGGGTCAGGGCAGGGGCCCAGGGATGGCCTTCCTTCTTCTTCCTCAGGGCCCTGAGCATACATCATGGGTCTCACCTTGTGGGGAGCCGGCAGCACAGGGATCCCGCTTGGGAGGCAGCTGTGCCCAGCGCGTGCGCAATTGCTCTCTCCGTCCTGCCTATCACTAGAGAACACGTCCTGGGGGAGGTCCTGGCTGAGGGTACTTAAGTGGAGCTC
>CAUYRT010070582.1:0-13240 GCA_963574885.1 Lepilemur ruficaudatus | reverse complement strand
CAAAAAGAAAATGAGCAAGGAAGTAATGGACTTAAACAGAACTCTTGAACAAAAAGATCTGACAGATATCTACAGAACATTCCACCCAAATAAAGCTGAATTGACATTCTCCTCAGCAGCCCATGGAACCTTTTCCTAAACTGACGACATACAAGCCTGCAAATCAAATCTCAACAAATTCAAAAAATAGAAATTATACCGTGAGTCTTCTCTGACAATAGAGGTATAAAACTAGAGTTCAGTTCCTATAGAAACTCTCACCGATTCACAAAGTCATGGAAACTAAACAGTTTATTATTGAAAAAATCTTGGGTCAAGGAGGAAATTCAGGGGGAATCAAGAGTTTCCTCTAACTAAATCATAAAGGAGGCAAAAGTTATCAAAACCTGTGGGATACAGCAAAAGCATTCCTAGGAGGAAAACTAATAGCAGTAAACACTCACATCCAAAAGACAGAAAGCTTAGATATTGACATCCTAATGAATAAACTCAAGGAATTGGAAGACGAAGAGCAAACCAATCCCAATCCTAATAGAAGAAAAGAAATAACAAAGATCAAAGCAGAACTAAATGTAATTGAGAACAAAAGAATAATACAGAAGATCAACAAAAACAGAAGCTGGTTTTTTGAAAACATAAACAAAATCGATAGCCCTCTGACTAGATTAGCAAGAACTCAAAGGGAAAGGGCTCTAATAAACTCAATTAGAAATGAAAAAGGGGAGGTCACAACAGACTCCATGGAAATACAAAACATTATCTTTGATTACTATAAAAAAACTATATGCTTAAAAACTACATAATGAGGAGGAAATGGACAGATTCTTGGAAACATACAACCTTCTTCAGTTCACCCAGGAGGTAACAGAATTTCTAAACAGACCAATCTCAAGCTCAGAAATTGGAGCAGTAATTAAGAACATCCCAAAATGCAAAGTCCTGGACCTGATGGCTACACCTCAGTTTTACCAAGCATACAAAGAAGAGCTCATACTTATACTACAGAAATTATTCCACAACATTGAGAAGGATGGAATCCTTCAGAATTCATTCTACAAAGCAAATATCACTTTAATTCCAAAACCAGGAAAGGACCCCCCAAAAAAGAAAATTACAGACCAATATCCCTCATAAATATATATGCAAAAATCCTCAACAAAATTTTAGGAAATAGAATTCAGCAGCACATCAAAAAAATAATTCTTCATGATCAGCTGGTGTTTATTCCAGGGATGCAAGGCTGGTTCAACATTCACAAATCTATAAATGCAATTTGTCTGATAAATAAAAGCAAGAACAAAGACCACATGATTCTCTCAATAGATGCAGAAAAAGCATTTGACAAAGTCAAACACACCTTTATGATAAAGACTCTTTTAACAAAATAGGCATAGCTGGCTCATACCTTAAAATTATCAAAGCCATTTATGACAAACCTATGGCCAACATCATAATAAATGGGGAAAACTGAAACCAATACCACTTCGAACTGGAACTAGATGATGATGCCCACTTTCTCCTCTTATATTCAACATAGTGCTCAAAGTCCTAGCAATAGTAATTAAGCAAGAGGGTGCTATCAAGGGTATCCAAGTGGGTGCAGATGAGATCAAAGTCTTGCTCTTTGCCGATGATATGATATTATACCTAGAAAATCCCATGGATTCTTCCAAGAGACTCCTAGATTTGATAAATGAATTTGGTAAAGTTTCAGGTTATAAAATCAATATACATAAATCAGAAGCATTCATATACACCAAAAACAGTCAAGCCGAAACTGAAATCAAAAAGGCAATACTATTTATTATAGCCCCCCCCAAAAAATTAAATATCTAGGAATAAATTTAACAAAAGATATGGAAGACTTATACAAGGAGAATTACAAAACACGAAAAAAATGTAATTGTAGAAGATGTAAAAAGGTGGAAAAATCTGCCTTGTTCATGGATTGGTAGAGTCAATATTTAACATGTCAATATTACCTAAAGTGATCTACCGAATAAATGCAATCCCCATCTAAGTACCATCTTCACTCTTTACAGACCTGGAAAACATAATTCTTCACTTTGTATGTAACCAGAAAAGACCCCATATAGTCAAAGCAATCTTAAGCAAAAAGAACAAACTGGGAGGCATCAGTCTTCCAGACTTCAAGTTGTATTATAAAGCAATAATAATGAAATCAGTTTGGCATTGGCACAAGAACAGAAGCATTGATCTTTGGAACAGGACTGAGAATCCAGAGATGAAACCATCTGCATATGGTAACCTAATCTTTGATAAACCAGACAAAAATATACATTGGGGAAAATAATGTCTTTTCAAGAAATGGTGCTGGGAAAACTGGATAGCTACATGCAGAAAAATGAAACTGGATCTCTACCACTCACCTCTCACAAAAATTCACTCACGATGGTTAACAGACCTAAACCTAACGAATGAAACCTTAAGAATCCTAGAAGAGGAGGTTGGGAAGAACCTTTCAGACACTGGCCTAGGCAAAGAATTCTTGAACAAGACCCCCAAAGCATTTAATGCAGCAACAAAAATAAACAAATGGGATCTGATCAAATTAAAAAGCTTCTGCACAGCCAAATAAACTATCACTAGAGCAAATAGACAATGTATAAAATGGGAGAAAATATTTGCTTTCTACACCTCTGATAAAGGTCTGATAACAAGAATCTACCTAGAACTCAAAAGAATTAACACGAAAAAATCAAACAACCCTATTTATAAATGGGCAAAGGAGATGAACAGAAACCTTTCCAAAGAAGACAGAATAATGGCCAGCAAACACATAAAAAAATGTTCAACATCTCTAATCATTAGAGAAATGCAAATCAAAACCACAATGGTATACCACCTAAACCCAGTGAAATTGACCTCTATCAAAAAATCCCAAAACAACAAATGCTGGTGAGGATGTGGAGAGACAGGAACATTCTTACACTTCTGGTGGGACTGCAAATTAGTACAACCTCTGTGGAAAAGAATAAATTGTGGTATATATATATATATACCATGGAGTTCTACTCAGCTACACTAGTACCTCTTGTATAATCCTGAAAAGAGTTTGATCCCATTCTACTAAGTCAAGTATCCCAAGAATGGAGAAATAAGCACCACTTGTACTCACCATCAAATTGGTATTAAAGGATCAGCACTTAAGTACATATATTGTAGTAACTAACATCCATCGTGTATAGGGCAGGTGGGAAGGGGAAGGGGGGAGATGGGTATATTCACACCTAATCGGTACAGTGAACGCCACCTGGGAGATGGACATGCTTGAAGCTTTGACTTGGATGAGGCAAGAGCAATATACGTAACCTAAACATTTCTACCCCCTTAATATGCTGAAATAAAAAAAATAATATAAATAAATAAATTTGCTCATGATTCTACAGAATGCCTGCCAACTGATTTGATTTACTGGTAGGAAACTAGAATGTGATGGCAGAAAGTAACCTTAGAAACTACTATAAACCTCTTCCATATTCCAGTTTTACAGATGAGCGATGTGAGGTCCAGAGAGACTTAACTTAGCCAAGATCATGCAATAAGTTAATGTCAGAGTCAGAGAGAGATCCTTGATTTCCTGACTTCCTAGCCATTTTGCTTTTTACTGTGCTGAGCTACCTCCATGTTTATAAGTTTTATTTCCTTTGCCTGAATTAGCCTTTTTTGTTTTGACATCGTATATACACAACTCAAAAAAGGAGCTAAAATGCAACCATGCTATTTTGAGATTTAACATTTGAATTCTCTTTGGATACCATAGTGGATGGCTGGAAGGGAGTGTTAGAAACAATTATTCATAAATATCTTGTTTCTGCATGGTTCATGTCCTCTGAGCATTTGTAGTCAAATTAAGAATGTTTGTATAAGGAGAAATTCTAAGATAGTAAAACTTAGAGAACTCTCCCTCTCTGGAGGCAATTGAGAGTAATAAAAATAAAGACCTCATCTTCTTCTCCACAGAGATATTTGCTTACCCAGAATAAAGATAAAGTTTCTCTCTTTCTACAGCCTTATATAAGGCCAGAGTTTTCTAAGTCTGGGCTTCCTTTCCTGTGGTGTAACCCATTACACATGCAGGTACCATCTGACGCTCACTGTGTCATCCCTGAGGATTGGGGCTCAAGAATTTGGTGCTAAGATACTGTTCTGACTTCTGCTTCTGCTGTGAGTAAGCAACGAATGGTCTTTGTCTCTGATCCAGAGGTCTTGTATCATATATATAGGCTGACTTATTAGTTTGCAGGTAAGGTAAAATCTCAGATCCTTTAAAGCAGCAGTCCCCAACATTTTTGGCACCAGGGACTGGTTTCATGGAAGACAATTTTTCCATTGACAGGGGCGGATGGGGAAGTCGGGAGTGAAGCTCAGGGGGTAATGTGCATCCCTGTTTTCCTTACAGGCTACAGACTGGTTAGGCTGTGTCCCAGAGGTTGGAGACCACAGCTTTAAAGTTTCTCACTTAACAGGCAGATAGAGCTGGGTTGGTGCCATAGTATTTAAAATAGCTCATGCTAGTAATGAAATACACTATAAATACCCCCGAGAATACAAGTGTCTCTGAGTTGCAGGACTGTTAGTCATTTCCTCATCAATCACTTACAGAAATACGTTCAATCACATTACATAGTTATGTGTATCCAATTGTATAGTTCAGATGCCAAAGTGTTCTTTGGGAATAATTGAAACAAAGTGGTACCCTTTGAGTTTATGTCCTTGACATTCTAACTGAAGACTCGAATCATTTAATTTATATCAGTGGCAAAATTACTTTCTATAAAAATGGACCTTAGAGATCACTAGTCTAACCAATCACATTTAAATTTTCAAATTTTTAATTAGTAAGAATCTAAATTTTCTAACTTTTGTTAGGACCAGATGTTTGGAATGAAAGAAATTTAGAGTAAGGCTGATGTACAAACAAGTTAAACATCTTTGAAAGTACTTCTAGAGCCACTGTTGTAGTTTGAGTTAATATCAATGACATAAATCAACCAGGATGAGCTACTATTAATGCTTGAACTACCCTGTGGTATAAGTGGCATTACCGCCCTTTAGCAAATGAGAAAACTCAGAGTTTGGAGTGGTCACCAAGGACACAAAAGTTAGCAAATGGAAATGTTGGATTCAAGCCCAGGTCTTCTGGATCTAAGTCTTCTTAGGTTGCTTCCATTTTTTAATCTGAACACTCCCTTTTATCATAAATATATGAAGAAAAAAAAACTTTATAGGCACTGTTATATAATTGAAATAACTCATTATTTTCAGTTTAAATGCATGTTTTGAGTACTGATTTTTCTATGTATATAATATGTATTTTTTAATTTGTGGAAGTCATTTGAAGAATATGGAGTGTAAATAGTTTGCTGCACTGATAGTAAATGACAGCAATAGAACTAGAATCCAGGTCCTGACTCCTAGTCCATTGTGCTTGCTACTATGCTGTGCTGCTTCTAGAGGATTTTATTTAAACTATTTTAGTTACAGTGTGTGGTGTTTTATGTCTTCAAACTCCGTGTCTTTGCCTTTCAACTGATACGGAAGGTAAAAGGAAAATTTCAACCCAAGAAAGGAATTATTCAAATTGGTTGGTAAAATACCTAAAATTTCAGCCAACGAAGCCCTGAAGTTTATTACTTGAAGAGACAAATGATTTTTTATTTTTAAGAATGATACATGCATATGGAAACTTATCATTTGGTCTAGGGACTGCTGGCTAAATTGCATTATGTATCCATAATTGGCTAATTTTTCAAATTCATTCATGATTGTTTCTCATACCTTTTTGTAGATCATTTAATTTACAGATCATTTCTTTTCTGAGATATCTTCCAATAACTTAATTTAAAGATAATTGCTTTTCATTTAGGACAAATGCACTTTGATCTCAGGAGAATAGGGTATTGGTTTCATAAAATTTGTTTTATTTGAATTTGAAATGCAAGCACCCCTGAAATAATAAATATTCAGACATGAGTTGAATATTAAAACTTATTTAAAACTCTACATATAATAGAATATAATCATGAATAGGATATTTAGTTCCTTGCCATGAAGATTTGTATTGCAAACAATAACAATATATTTCCTACTCATATTTATGATGTAATAAATCTGGATCCTTGAGTGTGGCCTTTTGAGTGAATCTAAGTTTTACATAACACATCCTTTTAATAAAGGGATTTATTCTGTGAAGTTTGGATTCAGTTGAGGGGCCACATTTGGGGATCTGGAGGGCCACAGGTGAATCCAAGTTTTACATATATAAGGTGCAGTCCTGTATAGGTACAAGTGGGTGGTTTATAAACAAAGGGGATTTAGATAAAAGTGGAAATAAGATCCATTTGCTGCCCTCACAGAAACCACAGATAGCCAGGGAGACAGGGCTGTAAAGAGTTCAAATACAAAATTAAAAGTATAAAGAGCCTTGAATGACAGGCCATTCAAAGATTTGCAAGCAGCAGAGCAACCTAGTCAGAGTTTATTGTTGAAAAATTTTTCTGGTGGCTGATTTTCAGTTAGCGAGAGATGTGATTCAGAAAATTGTAATAGCATGACACTGCCAAAGTTCAGGTAAAAGATAACCTATATGTGTGCAGTGTGCATATGTACCAGACTGTAGTGTCTGGAATACAAAAGGTGATCTTCCTGCTTTTTTTCTTTTTTCTGGCCAAATTACGTCTGGAGTTTTGAGTTCAGTTCTGGCATGACACCTTAAAAGAGACACTTATATAGAAAATGTGCCTACAGCATGGGTAATAAACTCCCATGCTTTCATGGGCCAGAAAAGTAATAGACAAGACAAGCATATCAGATGTGAAGGAACACCTGTACATTCTGGGAGTAGGGGATTGGTAGACAAGAATGCAGTCGCAATTGTCCATCTTTTTATAAAAAATATAACACATTCAATTTTTCTGTGTGATCTACTGCTTTTTAAATGCTGGATCACAATTTTTTTTTCTAACAAAACACCAGATTCTGGAACCTGTCATGAAGAATATTTGGAAGAAGTAAAACTTTTAGACTACGGAAAAGGTTTGGGATGGTGGGAAAAGGGTGGTAGAATTTGGGAACTACATTAAAACATTAGAACAGTCAAAGGCTGTCACGGGTGAAAGAGTGACTTGCACTGTGTGGCTTTTTAGGGCGTGTAAAAAGAATAGGTGAACGTTTCAGGAAAACAAATTTCAACTAGAAATAAAAATTCTTTTGAATGTCCAGAGTTCTGTAAATTTGGAAACAGGCTGCCTTGGGCAGTAGTGAGCTTACTGTCACTAGAGGTGCTTAAGCAAAGAAAAGATGACCATTTGCCATGCTGCTGAAAGGGTTCATTCTTGAAGGAAAATATTTCTGTTTCTTTGGTATCTTTAGACTCAATCTCTATGAATTTTTGGTGGATTTCTAGCTCAGCATGAAGAAGCAGTTTGAAAATCTGTCAAAAATATTAGGGGAAATAGAGACTACATTAAAAGAGGTCAGTATCTAAAATATGGTGAGCAAGGCAGTGTGGTGTTATTCAGAGTAACCCTAAATTAGGAATTAGGAGACCTGAGTGTAAGCCATAGTTCTGCCACTTACTCGTGAGACCCTGGTTAAGTCACTGACATTTTCAGGGTCTCCAGTTCCTTATTAGTACAATGGACAGTTTGGACTAGGTTAGCGGTAATCACATTTTAGTGTGCCTAAGAATCACCTGAGGGTGGTTTTCAAAAATGCAGATTCGTTGACTCCAATCCCAGAGATTCTAATAGCGTGAACAAATTATCAAAGCTCTATGGATTTGTGGACTTCTCTGCACTTGGATGGCTGGGTTTTTAAAATTACTCTGATTCTTCAATCAATAATTAGATGTTTTAATTTCCAACAATACTACACCTTGTCTCAATGCACTGTCTTAAATTACATATTTCTAGCTTTTCATTTTTGCTCTTTTGTTCTTTTACTTCATCTTGGAAATGATGGAATGGGAATAATTTTAGAACAAAAATAAAGGGAAAAATATAATACTTTCTTATTGGCTGTGGCCACATTGCTCTACCACCCCCACCACAAATACAGAATTTTAGAAAATTAAGCCAAACTGTAAGAAAAACTCCTTTATCCAAGTTATGCAGCTGGCTTGGTCTACCCTCCTTAAACCCAGTTCTAGACAGAGATCTTATCACTCAAATAGAAAGGCCAATACTCAATTCACTTATCAATACCAAGCACAAGGCAGTGAAGATCAAAGCAATGGAAGAATTTTAGCTCCTCACAGAAACTGCTTAAAAACTTGTTTTACTTCGTGGTGAGGGATAATCTGTGTTCAAGTATAAGTGTTGGTCGGTAATAATCCAATTTGCGTTAAAGGATTAATATGTTTTGGTGTAGGTAATTATGTCAATTTAGTCACAGTTGCACTAACACTAGTATTGACACTTTTATTTCCTACTCATATTTATGATGTAATAAAAGCATATGAAAACAAAAATATTTAAATAATTGCATCAAGATATCTTGCTATATAATATATAAAACATCCCCACCTCCTCACATATCATTTTATTCAGCCAAACCATTCTCTATTTCTTCCTCTTATCAAGCAGTATTCAATAGAAATGTAATCTGAGTCAACATGCAAAGCATATATGTAATTTTATATTTTCTAGTAGCCACATTAAAGAAGTAAAAAGAAACAGATAAAATTCATTTTAAAAATATATTTTGTTCCTCATGGTATATTTGAAACATTCAAGTGTTCAGTAGTCACATGACTGGTAGCTGCAGTATTGGACAGCACAACTTGAATCTGTTATCCATGAGCTTTCAATCATTTTCCCCTATTCGCTGAAAGCTTGTCACCAGCTCACAGTATTTTTGTCTGTCCTTAGTTTGGTCATGGTCCTAGGTGACTTCAACATTCATAAACTCCTTGGTTTATTTCTTCATCCTCAATAGTCTGTTGTTTTCCCCCTCTATCTTAGTCCCTCACTCCTATGGCCTCACCCTGATCTTGTTTTCACTCATAACTTCTCAACCTCTGATGTAAATTCTGTCATTTCATTCTCTGATTAAAATATCTTATCTTTCTAGCTCTCTTTTCCAAACACTCTCACTATACTTGCCCTTTGACTTCATTGGAACATGTAGTGAAATTTTACCTTAATTTTCATTCCCTTGGGTGATGTGTACACAACTTAAATTCTATGGAAATTCTGTGGATTATCAGTTCAACTACTTTCACACCAAGATCTTCATATTCTTGCCACAGCTTCATCTTTTTCCTCAATCATTTTTAAAACTCTGTTTGTATCAATTTTGTTCAGTTGCTTAAATGTACCAGGCTCTCTGGCCTCACAGTCTTTCTAAACGTATTTTTCTTTACCTAGACTGTTACTCCCTCTTCTCAACCTGGTTATGGTTAAATATCACTGTCAGAAGGTTCCCTGCTGGATCTCTAAAGTGTCTGGATTGACACTTTTATTTCCTCCTCATATTTATGATGTAATAAATCTGGATCCTTGAGTGTGGCCTTTTGAGTGAATCTAAGTTTTACATAACAAATCCTTTTAATAAAAGAATTTATTCTGTGAAGTTTGGATTCAGTTGAGGGGCCACATTTGGGGATCTGGAGGGCCACAGGTGAATCCAAGTTTTACATAACAAATCCTTCCACTCCTGGAAGATACCACCTCGTATATAATAGATGCCTTGTGAATATATTTTAAAGGGATGGATAAGTCAATTAGTCAGTGAATGGATAGATGAACAATATATAAACCAATCTGCATTGGTTGATTTGTAGATGCACTATACCATGTGATTGATTGTAATACTTGTTTGCCAATTAACACGGGGAAATTAGAATAAGGATCTGAATGTATACTGGTTGAATGCTTCATTCACGTGGAATTTAAACATATGAAGACCAAAGACTAACTGTAGCATTCCTTTTTTGAGTATTCATCATATGTCCCACAATACTAGGTTATTTTCATGCATCATTTTAATCCTTGCAACAATCTAAAATTTAATTATCATTCACTGCTTTTTGTAGATGAGGACACTGAGTCTTAGAGAACTATCAGTGTTCATATTTTCCCCATTTTACAGCTCATGAAGGTTGAGCACTTTAACAAGTTCATGCAGTTAGTAAGGGCTAGAACTGGGACTGGAAATTGAATCAGCTTGCCTCCGAAGCCTGAATGTTCACAGTGTAGCCCTTAGCGCCACCCTCAATGAGGTCTACAGTGATTCTTACAGTTATGACTTCTTTGACCGTGTATTAACCTCTCTGACTAGACCAAAGAGGAGAAAAGTTTCTTGGAACGTCTCTGCGGACTAAAGTTCTATATCAGGGAACTCCCTTTTTCTATAATATGGAGCCATATATTCCTGGTATCTACCATTTAAATACATCTTAATTCTTGCATTGCCACTACATACATGGTTTATAAAATCAAATGGACTGATGAAGATTTCTTATTTTCTCAAATACTCAGTTTTCTTATATGTTAAATGGGTAAAAATTATTAATAATAGTAATCATCTCAGGGATTTTTCTGAATATTAAATAGAAAATATATTTAATCTACCTGCCAAAGTGCCTGACACTTAATATATGGTATGTATCAATACTTTGTATGACCCGCTGAACCTGGTTGACTTAGCTACATATAGTTAATTTGAAGACAGAAACAGAACTATTGTGTAACAGTCTCCTTTCTTGCTACATGGTTCTAATTTGTTTTGGGAGAGATATCGTGAACCTTCCATGTTTTAGTTAATAAAGTATGAGTCATAGAGCTGAAGTGAAGAAATTTCAGGATTTCTTAAATTTTATTTTTACTTTTTATTTTTATCTATTTATGTATTTATTTAATTTTTTTTTGAGACAGAGTCTCACTCTGTTGCCCTGGCTAGAGTGCTGTGACATCAGCCTAGCTCACAACAACCTCACACTCCTAGGCCCAAGCAATCTTTTTGCCTCAGCCTCCCGAGTAGCTGGGACTACAGGCATGCGCCACCATGCCCAGCTAATTTTTTCTATATATTTTTAGTTGTCCAGCTAATTTTCTATTTTTAGCAGAGACGGGGTCTTGCTCTTCTTGCTTAGGCTGGTCTTGAACTCCTGCTCAGTTGATCCACCCATCTCGGGCTCCCAGAGTGCTAGGATCACAGGCGTGAGTCACCACGCCCGGCCTAATTTTTTTTTTTAATTTCAGCATATTGTGGGGGTACAATTGTTTAGGTTACATATATTGACTTTGCCCCACCTGAGTCAGAACTTCAAGCATATCCATTGCCCAGACGGTGCACACCACACCTATTAGGTGTGAATATACCCAGCCCCTCCCCGCCACCTGCCCAACACCCAGTGAATGTTATTACTATATGTGCACTTAAGTGTTGGTCAGTTAATACCAATTTGATGGTGAGTACATGTGGTGCTTATTTTTCCATTCTTGTGATACTTCACTTAGTAGAATGGGTTCCAGCTCTATCCAGGATAATACAAGAGGTGTTCAGGTGTAAGTCACTGGCTTACAAAAAATAATCAAATTTATAATCCTAATATTTTGTTATACAATTCAAAATTGATTGTATCATTTTCTTATTGCAGTGTTCTCTTTTGACTTTTTTTCTCTGGCGGGGTACATACACATTGGCACTGAGTATTAAGCATAGAGTCTGACTATTAAGTCAGGGAAGAGAGAACTTAAGATGGATAATGTTTATGATTCTGTGGCTATGATGAACAGCATTTCTCCATTTTGAGGTCCAGTGTCTCTTCTGACTATTCTATAGCTTTCAAAAGAAGCCTCAATGTGGAACTTTTAGTGACTAGAGCTGGATCCTATTCCTGTTACAGTTCTCATTCAATGTAATATGTAATGATGCTAAGGTCTGAAGCACCTAAATGTAAAAAACACTTAATCTCAGAGAAGTACCATTAGAAATGTATTATTGTTCAAACCACTAGTATACTGTATCATAGCCTTGATTATATTGTTTGAAAGAGAAAATTTATAATATGGAAAGTGTTAGTTCAAGTAATGTATTTAATCACTAAAGATTTATTTATTTTTAAAGTAAAATTAAAAGAAGAAATATTACATATTTTGAAAAGAAACTTGTATAAAACCAGTTCAGAAAGAGTCTAAACAAGAATTATGTTTAAAAAGAGGAAAGGCATATTTCACTTTAAAATCAGTAAAACATATTCCCAAATTTGGGGAAGATGAATAAAAAATATACTCATTTCATTATCTCCCATTAGTCATGATGAATTTTTTCTTCCCCCAACTGCCATTTGATATTTTTATACTTGCTATAATAGCACTTATCCATAGTCAGCCCTAAATAGTTATTTAGGTTTGTGTCTGGCGTGACCTTAAGATTATGCCTTTCATGAACATATATTTTTGGATTGAATAGAGAATGTTATAAAAGAGTTATCTTTTATATGTTATTACCAGATAGTATAATTGTACATTCACATGAGCATAGAAAATGAGGTGGTTAAAAATAAATAAGGAAAAGGAAAATACATATATTCTTTAAAAGTAGTTGTTAAATTACTACATAATAGCATTAAAAAAGTAAAAGACACAAGTATCATTATATGCACATATCAGTACTATAAAGGGAGGCCAAATTCTTTGACTAATCCCAGCTTTGTGTTTATGTGGTTAACATTAAGCCTGCCACTACAAATGTATGTTAAAAAAAAAAAACTGACATCTACCATGGAGGTATATAACATATTTATGAGTTCTTATAAACATATAAAATTTTGTGTACCCAAAATTCTTGAATTAATTCTACTTTGGTCAGTATGATAGACTAGATGTTCTTAAGCACTCTCCTAATAAAACTATGTTGTGGATACATTATAAAAAGCTAATTTTTAACTGTACACTTAAAATAGAGTGTTGGTTGTACGTAGGTAGAGCACTATGTATGTACTCTCTGGACTACTTTTTGAGTAGGTTTTTGAATGTAACAAGATAAGTCAACTTGAGTGGTAATATATTTTGGGAAATCAGCTCACTACAAATTGTGACTGTAAAAATTGTACTGTAAACGCTTTGTTGTTTTCCCCCAATAAAAAGCAAAAAAAAAAAAAAAAAAAGCTTATTTTTAAAAACATCATGGTGTTTCATGAAAGCAATGAAAGCCTCTAATGGTTTAAAAAGGAAACTCATAAAAATATCAGTGAACTGAAATTCTAAAG
>CAUYRT010070579.1:0-58132 GCA_963574885.1 Lepilemur ruficaudatus | reverse complement strand
TAAAACCCCTCAAAATGGCTCAAGAACCAAATGATAACAGGAACCTCTGTTAACATTGGATGGATTTCCTTCTAGTCTTTTTTCCCCAACATTGACAGGCACTCACATAGGTATATATTTATTTTTTATTTCTTTTTTTTTCTTTCTGTCTTTCTTTTTTTTTAAAGAGACGGGGTCTTGCTGTTGCTCAGGCTGGTCTCGAACTCCTGAGCTCAAACGATCCACCCGCCTCGGCCTCCCACAGTGCTAGGATTACAGGCGTGAGCCACCGTGCCCGGCCTCTTCATGTTCAGTTTTTACAAAGAATAATTTTAGGTTTTATGACTGGCTTTTGGAAAACAGGTACTAGATTTTATGACCCACCTTAGGAAAGAGGTATTCTACTTTCTATGACTAGCCTCAAAGAATAATGGGACTAAGAGGCAGGAAGATCGGAGAAGATCAGAGAAAAACTTTTGCTTCTGGGAACTTCATTTTGGGGTACTGTTTTTTTGCCCCAATAATCCTCTTAGTAAGCAGTAGGTCTGTTTAGACTGGTGACGAAGCCACTAGGAGGCACAGATGGCTTTTGGGCTCCCATCCTAATGGGACTAGTTGAGCTCATCTTGGCACTCCAGGCTAGAACAGGAGACAGAAGAGCAGCTAACTTTTTGAGATTTTGCTGACTACAGCATCCTTGGTTGATCGGATCATTATTAGGAGCCTGCTGATTCAGACATATAACATCATTGTCCAAAGTCTCTCAGAGGGGATGTGGTAGAAAGTTTTTGCTTTAGAGGTAGAGCATGGCTTAAGGATGTATCGCCTCAAAGTACTATTCTAGAAGAACCCAAAAATGGTTATGATAAAATTTAGTTATACCATAAACCCTTCCAAAATACTCTATGTAGCTAAGACTTAGTTACCTCCATTATAACCAGTGTGACTGCTCTTCTCACAGAGGACTATAAAAATTAAAGAATCATCAAGAATTTGAGAACACAAGCTCATGACAAATGTATAATAGCTATGCCAGACCTAAATGTTCTTTTTCTGGTAGAAGAATGAAAATGAAGTATATTTTATTGGATTCTTATGACTGCTGAGAGCCCAACCAGGTTGACTGGCTGGCTTCCATTGACCAAATCACGAATTGTCACAACTGGCAGCAGACACCTCGGAGAGCATCTGGTTCAAATCACTTACATTGCAGATGAGAAAACAGAGGTCTCAATATATTGAGTTACTTGCCTCAGGTGATACAGCTTGTTTATGGCAGTGTCAGCATTAGAAGGTTAGGTTTTATGATGCCATAACTACTTTCTCAGAAGTTCAGATGGACCTCTAACCTGAAATTGATCTCTAGGAGAGGGATGGTAAAGACGTTGCCCTGAGTCTTGATTGATTGGTAGGGAACCTTTATTGACTGGTAGAGAATCCTGGAGTATGTGTTAAGAAAGATTTTGGAGTCACATTCAGGCTTATCGGAAAACAGCACACAAGGTCAAATACAATTTTTATTATGAGAAAAAGGGGAAAAGAAGAGGGGGCGGATGTCACATGTTCTCAGGCTTGGAGCACCCAATTTTCTTACAGTCATTATCAGATGTGTTTCAACTATAGATGATGGTTGTAGGTGTGAATTGTATAAGCTATTAGTGAGAGAGGACTGCAAAAAATTAATGTGGACTTACAGATAGTGATCAAATATCATCAAGTCAACAAGTGCTTCTACTTGCCTATGCTGGGAACCATCAGAGTTAAGAAGAGAATAGAAGACAGACTTGTATTTCCTAGTATCCTATACTGTAGTAGTGGGAAAATCACTTAGCCATCCCTATGTTATCATGGTCATTTTAAAGGAACATAGTGCTTTATGTTTTTAAAGTGCTCTCAATACATTTTCTCATTTGATATATGTAGGAAAAAGGAATAAATGAATAAGTGTTAAATTTTGTGGTACCCACTCTAGATGTTTTAAGAAAAAAACTTTTGAGGGGAGAAAGGGAGGAAGGGAATTGTGTTTAATAAAAAAAAAAAACCCTCTAAAAGTAAAGGCAATACATAGTACTTTAAAAGGTCTGTTAATGAATGTTTTATTCAGATATTCAGATAAATGGAAGCTTCTCTGTCAATAAAAAATGACTAAATGGAATGGATAAATTTATTCTTCACATTTCATTTTCCAAAAAATTGCTTTGAAATTCTCTTCATTTTTCATGGTTAGTTGCTTGGCAGTCCGAGCTATGGAGTGGCACAATGCCTTTAGAGCTGTCAGCATGCCTAAATGAGAAGCCAGAGTTCAAATCAAGCCTCTAAGTATTATCTGCGTCACTCCACATGTCCTCATCCAATTCTCCGTGCTGCTAATGTCTGTCTTTCATGCAGTGAAAAGAAAAAAATCAATAGGATATGCCCTTTGTGTCAATTGAATGAGAAAATTTCCCACTGATTAAAAAGCATAGAGAGATACTAAAATACACCACAGAATGCATTTCACCAAGAGTTATTATCACTGTGATCTTCTCAATGGCCAAGAACTACACAAATAATGGAAGTTCAGATATCTAGTACCTGCTGACGTGGGTCCATTGGATTCATGTTTCTCCAGGGTATTGTCCCCAGCATCCTTAGCAGAACGACCTGGACTGCTCTTTCTGCTGAAAATGTCAAAATTAAGTTAACTGAATCAGAACTTCTGAAGGTGGTGCCTGTGAATTCAATATACTTCTGGGTTATTCATATGGACATTGAAGTCTGAAACCATTATACTGATCTCTCCATGGATCAAACCGATATAGTTTGAGAGATATCAAAGATACTACTAGCCAGGGATCTGGTCTTCCCTAATAATGTGGTAAATCAGAAAAATGATCAGCTTTCTGTGTGTTTCAAGCATCTGGATGTGAGGATGATCGTTAGCTGACTAACGGAGAACCAAGGGTATTGCGTGGAGGCAAGGCATCCTAGAGAATAGGCCCATAGACCAACTTGGGTTGGGCACAAAGTGGGAATATCTGTGTGTTTGTTGAATGATGATGCCTACTACAAGGCATCCTACATGGGAGAAGCACTACAAACAAAGTAGATAGAGTACCTTGGCTACTTGACACAGCCAGGCTCTGCCACTGGCTACCCCAGGGCTAACACAGAGGGCACATGAGCAGAGTAGCCATGGTGGCAGAGACAGAAGCTGTGCACATGTGCAACAGTGTAATTTCATACTCTCACCCAGACTTATGTCGCTCCTGCTGAATGCCCAACCTACCAGCAACAGAGACCAACACTGAATTTCCAGTACAGCACCATGCTTTGAAGAGAACTACTAGCTATTGATAGCAAATTAATTATATTGTACCCTCTTCATCTGTGAAGGGAAATTGATTCATCTTACCTTGAATTGATTAATATTTGGGGTATAAGACTACCTTTCCTGCTTGTATGGCCTCAGGCAGTGCTACTACCATATAAGATTCTAAATAGCATGGCACTGAACCAAGAAACCCACGTTATAGCAAGGAAATGTATTAGGGTGGGTTCACCAGAGAAACAGAACTAATAGGGTGTGTGTGTGCATGTGTGTGTGTGTGTATTGTATGGAATTGGCTCATGCAATTGTGAAGGCTGGCAAGTCCAAAATCTGCATAGCAGATGTCCCAGTTTGAGTCCAAAGGCCAAAAGCTGCTGTGGAAGCAGAAGGAGCTTATATTCCAGTTTGAAGGCCATTAGAGAGGAGAATTGTCTCTTGTTCAAGAGAGGGTCATCTTTTTATTCTATTCAAGCCTTCAGCTGATTGGATGAGGCCCACCTACCTTAGAGAAGGCAATCTCCTTTACTAAGTCTACCAATTTAAGTATTAATTTTGTCCAGAAACACCTTTACAGAAAGACCCAGAATAATATTTGACCAAACATCCAGGCACCCTGTGGCCCAGTCACAAAATTAATCTATCCCAGAGTGGGCAGCAGAGTCATAGCAGTGGGCACGTGACCGCAGGATCCACATACACACAGAAGCTGCCAGCTGCATGGAGTAATAGATGGTCTTTTGACAGCACAGATTAGGACCAGCTTGAAGACGATACTCTGTGAGGACAGGGTGCATTTTAAATCAATGATTTTTATATGGTGCTGTGTTTCCAATAGGTAGAGAGTGTGAGTATAGAGACAAGTGGTAGAAGAGGAATAGCCCTGCTTCCAGGGACTCACGTGAAGAGGTTATGCTCCCCATCTCTGCTACTCTAGGCATTTTCAGTTTAAAAGTGCTGAGTCCTGTAGGGATAAGGTGTGCACCAGGGCCACAGAAATTTTGGAGTCCTGTTAAAGTTTAAATTACAGCTGTCATCTGATTATTTTAGACTCCTTGTACCAAAAGATCAGCAAGTTAGGGAAGGAATTACTATCCTGGCAGAGGTGATTAACTCTGGTAATCATGTGGAGGTTGGGCTCCAACTGGGGCAGGAAGCCCTACGTGGAAACAGGTAGAAAGCATCTGACAACACCAGACTCCACCGGGGCATCTCTTGGTATTGCCCTGGCCAGCTTTCATATTAATAGTAAATGGTAAGTGCAACAGCCATAATCTGATCGGCACAGTGACTAGGGGTTCAAACCCTTTACAGATGAGAGTCTGGGTTGCTTTAATAATTAAGCCATCTAGATCAGAAAAGGTGGTAGCCAAGGGTGGGTTGGTGGAAGCAGGGAATATCAGTTGAGTTCCTTAGGCTAACGGCAGACACAAGGGCTAGAGCATATCCTAGTAATCTTCTTTTAAATTTCCCCACGAAAAGAAACTTACCAGAATCCCGAAGGAGCTTTTCTCTCATAAGGTGAAACTTTTTTATATGAACAAGTGAATCTGAGCAGCCCAAGAGGTGGACTATAGCGGATGCTGTGATTTGAAGGCCATATTCTTCCTTCAAGACTGGGACACGTATTTTCCTATCTGTCAGGATTGTAGCCTACTATTAGCTCATAGCTGAACTGCTTACCAGAAACTTCCCTTGGCCAAGAGTTCTGTGTTGTTCAGGTATATGCCTCCTCTCTCCAAGACCAGCCCTCCTCCAATGACTACTCAAATGGGGGCAAAGGGAGTTACAGAGGCATGGCCCCTATCTGAAGGGCCATTCCAGCTCCAGAGCTGAGGCCTTTGTAGTAACTATGTCATAGTTTAATTTCTCCCTCTGCTTAATTTTGTACCCCTGAATAACTGTCCCAGAATCGGTTTCCCCAGAACTAAACCTAAGACAGCAGGGCATATCAGTGACCATCCACAGTGGTCTTAATTTACTTTCACATTAAATCATTTCAAAGCAAAAAGATCCTCTTTTCAAAGAAATGGACCCACTTCCACAATGGCAAAACGTATTGTGGTTAAGTTTTTCTCAGATGTACATGAGACCTCCACTGGCAAAATAAGCTGATGAAATAAATGAAATAGCTCTGTCCATATCTGTAATCCACAGAGTTCTTGATGAAAATGTCATTTATGAAGCAAGATATGGAAATAGCCAGCCTCTAAGTAGATCCCACATGTTTCAAATAGCTTTCAGGTTTTCTCTCTGGGCCATTCGGAACTAAGAATTCTCTTAGGTCCATTGAAAAGATGGATTTTGGAGCTGTGGCTAGATTCAATTTACGTATCCAAAATAGAGCAATCTCCCTTACCGGAGCATTTAGAAATATAGATATAGTTTGCCTCTTTCCTAGGGGCCAATTTATTGGCTCCTTATCAAAATACATAGGATTATTTGTAGTTTCAGAAAGGGAGATGGTAAATCTCACTGTATTCAAAGTTTAACAGATATCTCAAACTGTTTTTCAAATTGACTGCAAACATAAAGTCACAAAGCCTCAAGGCAAATGTAAGCTGAATCTTGCTGAATCTTTTTTAAATACAATATATCCAAATACTGCTTTTTTAAAAAATGTCTGGGACAGCTGGTGATATTTCAAGAGGAAAATTGGAAAGATTTTTTTTGTACCTTTAGGCAAGAGTGAATTATTTCAAACACCAAGTGGTTCCAAATCCCACTGAGCTCCAGAGGGTGGGTTTTCTGAGATGTCTAGTGGGCACTGTACTTGGCATAATAAACTTCCTCTCCTGCTTCATTTCCTCCACCTCAAATAGCCATATGCCTTCTCACCGGCCTTTGAGACAGACCTCAGTTGTGAATGATGGATAATAGTCATTTTCACCAATTCGCTTTAAGGACTATGTTTAGTTTCCAAATACTAAAGGAATAGGAACTGCTCCCTTAGGAAAACAGTAAAACTACAATCAAAACAGTTTAAATTTCAAAGGTCAAATTCATAATTCTATGCTGCAGTCTACTTTTCTCCCCATAGGCAATGTGGTATTACATACAGTATAAAGAGCTGCATTCATGTGTAAGGGCTAGTCATAGGCTGTCAGAGCTGGGAAAGACCTTGGAGATTATCTATTTCTGTGTCTTTCTTTTATAGATGGGACAAAAGGCTCCAGGGAAGTGATAGCAGAATGGAGAAGAAAAGAGACACAGAGTTAGATACACAAAGTTCTTAAATCTGCCCTTAGGCACTTGGTGACCAGCCCATGTATCAAGAGCATTCCCTTATGAAGGGATTTCTGGGCTCCCCCCTCAGCCTGAATTCCCACCCCGTCCTGCCTGCCCTAGACCTTGTCACCTCTCTCAAGAAGCTGACCTCACTATTAAGGTTGAAGATGTTAAGGTAGAACACCTCTCAGGAGAGCTAGCACATGTGTTATGTCTTTTGCGTCAGCCTCTTCTATATAAACTGGATGAGAGCACGGCCTGCATGCTGCCTGGGCCATAAGACAGAAGCAGAAAGATGCTTATATCTCTTCTTTACACAGATCCCAACAACCAATGCCCTCCTTCTCTTGTGCAGGACTGAAAAGGTCCTGCCTGTGTTTTCTTACCCAATCCAAGTACCATGATGCCTTGGTTTACCTACCCTAACCTGTCATGTAATATTCCCTGTCCTTCCTAACTAAGCCTTCCTAGTATTTCAACCTCTGTCTCAACCCCCATACTCTCTATTCTTCTGCCTTTTCAACTATCCTCTTTTCTCTGTGACAAAGGTAATATTTCTTTTCTTAGTTCAGGGAAGTTTTATACAAAAGTCTCTTGTAATCCTGGGCAAAGATGTGAGATCTTGGGGTGGGAGATTAGTATCTGTTCTAAATGGGGAGGGAGGGATGCTGAAAGACTGAAACTTCTCTGAAAAGATCAACTCACAGGAGGTCTTTTAGAATCAATGACCCTTTTACTAGTCTTTCAGATGCTGCGAATCTGAAATACTTTTAAGCTGTCATTTCATCCCAAAGGTAGTTTCCTATGACATTTTCTACAAGGCAAATAGTGAGATGTAATGAACAACCAAATAACTAAATTGCATATGTTCTCCTTTTAATGTAGACTTTGCGATGTTTAAAAGATGGACTATTTGGCATTGGTATTTGCTTAATAAATGGGCTGCTGTCAGTGGTCAATGCCATCCATAGCAGATCCATTTAGGAGGCATGGATGAAAAAGATATGCTCTAAAGGCACAGCCAACAGAAAAGAATAGCATGGATAAAAAGCGGAGGCTGTGGATGCAAAAAGCCCCAGGTACCTGATTCTGCTACATCTTGCACATCCTTGCGCAAAATCTGTAACTTCACTGAACCTCGGTTTTCTTATTTGCAAAATGTTTTAATAAAACTTACTTAATGGATTTGATATGAGGATTCAATAAGATGATGTTATACATATATACACACATATATACACACATATACATATGTACATATAGATGTAATGCCTGATCAATTATAGGACACAGTCAATAAATGGTAGCAATTATTCTTAGTGATCAAAATTAATTTTTAGAGATTTAAGTTAGCATGCGCAATAGAAATACATTGACAATATAAAAGCAATACTACAATATAAAGTCTTAAGATCTATTTGTCTTTCTTTTCCATCAAAATCTGTGCCAAGTAAAAAAATAAAAGTTGTTTTCTTCTTTTATTTCCACATCTGCTGAAAAGGGTGTCCTATGGGTAAACAGTTTGAAGAGAAGACTGAAGTCCGGGAAACTCACAGACTAGATAATTAGGCAGTGAATAATTGACAGTCAACTGCAATGAGTATGAATTTTTAAAATGGCATCACAGGTTGAGATCACATCTATCAATCACATAATAATATCATTAATTAAGGCATTTGGTTTCCACTAAAGCTTGAAAAAAATGCAGGCAGATGTTCTCATTCCTTTTATAGAAGAGAAACCTGAGGCTTGATGAAACTGTGTGATTTGTCCAAAGTAAAAAGGCTTGTTAATAACAGGGCAAGATAATAACAGGGCAGCAAGTCAGATTTTTTGGGTAAACTTCTTTTAGCTAAAACTTATTTACAAAAAAACGTACAAACCTTAAATGTCCAGATCAATAGACTTTCACAAACTGAATATATTCGTGTGCATAGTACCTAGGTCAAGAAATAGGATATTAGTGATACCTGGAAGTTTCCTTAGTCTACTTCCAGTCACTACTCCCCAAGGTAAACAATATCCTGATTTCTGTCACCATTGATTAGTTTTACATGTTTTTAAAACTTATACAAACTGATGTAAATGGTACCTTTTATGTCTAGTTTCTTTTGCTCATCAATATGTCTTTGACATTCCTCCATCTTGCTGTATGTACCAATCGTTTCTTCAAATTCACTGTTGTATAATATTCCATCATATAAGTACACTGCTATTTATTGATCCATAAATAAATGGGTTGGAATCATTTATGTTGTTTGCAGTTTGGGGCTGGTAGGAACACCACTTTACATCTATTTTGGTGTATATATGTCCACCATTTCTGTTGAGTATAAAACTAGTGGTCCAATTGGTGGTATACGTAAAAGAAGCCAGCTCTCTTGAGTCTGGGATCAACTTCAATCTATAAACATTGTTAACATGATTAGACTTTTTAAAATATATATGCAGCAATGCAATGGCAAGATCAGAGTGCTGAGAGGGTTAAGTTGGACTGAAAACCCTTCGTATGCTACTCGCATGGAGCAGTGTTGTACTAGAAGTGCCGTGGACAAAACACTCAATAGAGATCCTGCAAACTGGTTTCAAGTACTGGTCTGTTGCTTATTAGATGTGTCATCTTCAGCAAATCTTAGAGCTCTTGCAGTTGTTATTCCCTCTTTCCAAATTGCCCGTCTTCCTCCTTTTGTGTTACTCATCTTTTACAACGCGTCGGCTTCATTCTCACTTCTCCAGCAAAGCCTTTTCTGACACTTCCAATCCAGATTCAGCTTCATCACAACTTGTTCACAGAAACAAGCACTTTTCCTTTTCCAAAAAAAATAATAATTTAATCTCAATTGTAAGTTTATAATTAATCATTTTTGTGAGTATCACTTATTGATAATAATATCTACATCATTAGGTGGTAAGTTCTATGAGGGCAGAGACGTATCTTTTTTGTTTACATGTCTTTGGGGTCCCCGAGGCCACTCTCAGTTTTGATAATTCACTAGGAGGACTCACAGGACTCAGCAGATATTTGTGCTTACAGTTATGATTGGTAGAGTAAAACGATGCCAAGTGCAAACAGCAAAGGGAAAAGGCACATAGGCAGAGTTCAGGGAAACCAAGCACAATCTTCCAAGGATCCTGTCCCAGTGGCGTCACACAGGAGACACTTAATCTCCCCAGCAATGAGTTGTGACAACATGTGTGAAACGTTACCAACCAGAGAAACTCATTAGAGATTCACTGTCCAAAGTTTTTTGAGGGGGTTAGCGACATAGGCACCTTTTGCCTAGCACATACCTAAATCCCAGACTGCTGGGAGCATAGCAGGTGCTCACCATGAGAGTGGCTCGGTAAGCGACTCTTATTCATTCTGAGAAGGGAGGGAACCTTCCCAAAATTTATGTTCCCAGAAGCGAGGACACTAATTCCATGGATGGTTCTCAAAATAAGAATTTAGTTTGAGAAAATATCGGGAGATATTATGTAACAGATGTAAATAACTGTTGGTCTTTCTTTAATTGCAGGAATTTCAGAGCCTTTATTTTATGTAAATTTCCAAGATGGGGGGAAATGGAGTATAACCTGTTTCCGAGAACACTTTTGTTTCCTCTTCTCTTATTTCTTAAGAGATTAGTGTTTTGCAAAGAACATGTTGACAATGTTATTGTAATTCCAGCCTCTTTTCTCAGGCCGGTCACCTTTCCACCTCAGCATTTCGCTTTTAAGGTTCAGGGTAGAACAGTTTGATGAGCACCTTTCAAGTGGCATAGAACATGTTAGAGCTACAGTTGCTTAGCCTATTAATGCTTTTACTTCCTTCTATGCCACTTGTACTCATGATCATAACCCCATAATATACATCAGCAATTCCAAATCACAGATAATGGGCAAGTAAAGGGGTTAAGCATATATTTTCACTGATAACAAGACAATATTTATTCAATATCCTACCTTGTATAACCAATTTCTGTTTCTTGGCAGAATTTTGTGAAGGTAATTTAGTTTTGCAAAGGTAACTTAATTGAAACTCTTTAGCATATTACTGACCATACAGCACAAATAGTGTAAAACAGAAATAATTAACCACCGTTCCAGTTGAAAACCTACATTCAGCTCCTTTTCTATTTTCTTCACGCCTTCTGGGGTTGAGACTACTGAAGTGAAGGCTGTGTCAAAGAGGTCATAAACAAAGCCACTGCTTTGGATAATTAATATACAGTCCTACAATTTTTTTTCAGGCCAAGACTATTAATTTTTGATAAAATGCTATGTATATTCAAATAGGAACTCATTTAGAAAAATGGTTTTCATATAAACATGAGAGGAACACCTTATTTTTCTTCCTGGGTTTAATTAAACAATTTTAATACAAAGCAAATTGAATAAAATAGGGCCCAGGCTTCTCTGCAAAGCAATAGTTCACTAAGTTTAGCTAGATGTATGCTTAATGAAAAACCGTAATTTTTTCCATAGATGAAGGAATGGAGACAGTGTTGTTTGTCAAATAATTCAGACCATATATTTAGACTCCTCAGCCACTTCTAAAGATATTGGTAAATTAGCTAGCATCAAGTCTCATCCATGGGAAATTAATAGAAACAATTACCGCCCTAAAGACTGACAATTTTTTTTCTAACCTTAAAGACAGTAACCAAAGCTTTGTATTTTTATAACTAGGATAAAAAGAACTATTTCAAAAATAATGCTTGGCTAGTACAGTTGGGTAGAGAATGTCCTTATGATCATTAAGACCGATCTGTTCTAGAACCAGAGCTGTTAGCAACTCCCAGCCAGTAAGCGTAGATAACTCAGTGTACGGTTCCATGCATATGAGAGGAAATACATCTCAGAGTGTCTTTGTTGCGCTATTATTCTGTGCCATGCAAATCATGCTTGAGGGTTCATAATAAACTTTATTCCTTGGGAGAAATATAGTAAACTGAATGTAGTAACACGCATGAAAGTAATCACAATAAAGTCCTTGAATTCCCGTACTTTGTGTACTTTCTTTCCTTTGTGCTGCTTCATAGGGGTGTATGATTTTATTTAAGTAACTAAAAGTGTTAAATTCTATCATTTACTATCACCATCTTACAAGCAAAATGACACTTTTAAGGCAAGAAAATTAAAAGGACAACACAACAAGTTGTTTACCAAAGTTCTAGAATGTCCCCAAGAGGGTCAACTTCTAGAGGAGAGAGTACCTGCAAGGAGATGAACTATTATTCCTCATGGCCCCGTCTGCAGAAGGTTTTGTTGAAACAGCACACAGAGAACCAGCAGCTGCTCCCTACTTCATAGATCACAGTCCTAGAAAAATGGAGAAGCTCTTTGGAATGGATAAAATAATGGAATTAACGTGTTGTTAAGGGGACCTCGAACTTTATAATCTCATTGACCAGTAGCTGGTCATTTCAAAAAAACAATGGGAGTCCATAAAAAGGGCAATTTTTTGTAAGAATGTTAAAAATATCATTTATTATTATTATTATTACAGTTCATATGGAAGATAAAAGATATTTAAGGGCAACAAAAAGGAAAGACATAATACCCAAATAAACACCATATTTGAATGTAAAAAGAAAAATAAAAGCTTCATGAAAAATGTATTTTATTGCTCTTGTTGCCTTTTAGATAGAGTGGTAAAAATTTTATCAAGAGCCAAGAATAGACAGTGGGCGTGGGTAAGGACCACTAATGTGGGTGATATCATTGAATGTTATCTATTTCACCCAGGAGATACCTTTGGGGAGGGATTTGAGAATCTTTGAGTTTGAAAGCATTGCTATTTTGGCTGCCCACTGCTCTTCACACAACAAATGATGGCTGAGTTCAAGGTTGGTGAAATTTCATTTGTTTGCTCTAAAAATATTTAATGACGTCACTTTGTCTCTTGAGATCCAAATCAAATAGGAAAAGCAAAACAATAAATACTAGGTGCCAGGTGACTGGATTATAAGGTCCCTTAAAACCTGATGTATCAGCATTAGCTGGTGGGGCTTTTGAAAAGTGAAGATTAGGGAGTCCCATCCTAGAAATGCCTAATCAGAATCATTAGTAAAGTCTATGAATCTACATTTTTAACATGCTCTACATGTAATTCTTATACACACCAAATTTTTGAAAATACTTTTTCAGATGACTGCAAGTGAGCAAGATCATGTCCTGTTCTTGGGGCCAAGTTAGATGATTTTTTTTTAGCTGGGTTTTGAAGGATGGGTAGAACTCGAAAGTCAGAATTGGAAGGAAGGGGCATTCTAGTTGGAAATAATGACTTGAATGGACACACAGAGGCAAGAGAACAAATTATATTTAGTGAGTGTTGGGGAGATCAGTTTTGTTGGAGAGAAGGTATGATATTGGAAAGTAACAAAGAGAAAAATGGGAAAGTGCACAGGAGTTAGATTGTGATTGGTTGTCCCACTGGAAAGCATCTCCTTCCCATACCATGAAGATGTAGAAGGTCCTCCAGGTATTGGTGATCTAGGCAAATAGAACAAACTTCACAGGTTCAAAGGTGGAGAAGATTCCTTCTGTGGGGGGTTAGAGGGTGGGTGAGGGGTGGGGTTCTGTAAAGCATGTACTACTCTATTTTCAATTATCTATTTACTTATTAATAGTCAGCTTTGATCCAAGGATTTAGGAACAAACTCCAACAACCTAATTTTGTTCATGGAATTAATAAATGAGCTTTGTTGATGTGTCTGCATTTCAACATCCTCTGATAAAGCAGCGCTAATCGACTACTGTGGTGGATAAAGATAAGCACACAAAGGCTGTGATGTAGTTTCCCTCCCTTTTTATAATTAACTTTTGAATCTGTTGTGCCTTTTAGGCTAGAAAATAAAACGGTAGGCAGTGAAAGTTTGATCACCAATCTCATTTAATAATACCAATGGAAAGTAGATCTTGCTGCTTTATTTAATAATTTACTTATTTTTTAATTTAAACTTCCAATCCTATCAGACTCTAAATTTTTATGCTTTTTCATCCTTACGCTGCTTTAGCTCCCGATTCAGGGATGTGTGTTGATTACTACTATTGAGCGCATGTGTTAAACCCTATATTGACTGGCTCGGTGGGAGATCTGTCCACTGTGAGAACAATCTGGTGCTGGGCCACAAGCCCCTGGTGGCTCTGGTGGTAAAAGGACCTCGCAGCTGTGCTCTGATGGTTTTTCCTTCTTGGTTGCTTTTTGCATCAGGTGGTATTCCACAGCTGCCACAGTCCCCACTGCTACAAAACTCTAGACCACACAACCCTACATCAGTCTGAGACTCATTGTTCATGCTCAAATGCTGACCTGAGCGCAGGTTGTGGGCCAAGCGTAGAAGAATAACCAAGGTCATGTGGTACAGAACACAGCTACCCATGTCAGCAATCACCTGCAAACAAGTCTCAAACCCTTCTGGAAGTGAGTCATGGTCATGAGAGATTACATTACTGACCTTTCTACTACAGTATACTAGATATTCAGCACATGGATCTTTAGACACAGGCAACCCAGTATATAAAAGCAACATATTGCATGCTTAAAAAGAGAGACAGACAATTCATCCATTCTCAAAATGATGAAGGCTTGATTTTGGAAGTTTGACCATGAGTGATGGGACCCTAATCTGTTGTAGAGCGGTGGCATGTTGCTGGTATGAACCATACATAGTGGTATAGGATGGGATTTCAAATTCAAACTTTGCAGTATCAAATTGAAATTTATCAATAAAATATATAAATTCCCCAGGATGAAAAATCTGTGTGAAGCTCAACCAGCAGACCATAGAGAGCACAAATTGAATAGCCAAGCCTGAATGCAAAAGTTATTTCATAGCTCCAGAGCTTTATCCCCCAAACAAAAAAATAAAAGTGAGATTAAGCAAGTCACTGTGTAGCTGGAGTGATGGGGTCCTCTTCATCAGTGCCAGGGATTCCTAGTCGGCCTAACTGCAATGCCAGGTCCTCCAAACCTACTGCTCCTGGGAGTGCAGCTGGAGGCATGTGCTGAGGACAGACCGAGCTCTCCAACTCTCCTGTGCCTGGGCACTGGGCCTCCATGGCATCTACACTCACAGCCTAGTAGCTCGCAGCCTAGGGCCCAGGCCAGAACCCACAGCCTATGTGTTTTTCCTGCTCTCTGCAAATTTCAGAGCCTTTGCTGCTGATGATGCTGTCATGGCTGAAACAACTGATGAATGATTTGAAGCCATTTCCCAAGAAGCATGAAGCAGCTTGTCATTCTGGTTTAACACCCAAACTATTACTCGTAAAACTGCTTTAATCTCCTACTTTTCTCTGCTCAGAACCCAACAATCAACTGCAGCAATCTCTCTGTGTCTCCTGAAGAATTTCTGTAATATCCCCTCAGCAGACATGAAACTCCTCCATCTCCACCCTCCCCTTGAAGGAAGTGTGAGTTTTAAACAGAGTTGACAGAGACCTCCCCAAAAGAGTGGTCTCTTTCTTGCTTCTGGTATATTTTCTTTTCCAGGGAGATAATTTCTGTTCTTCTTTCAGAGGAAGCCTGAGTGGCTTCAGGGTGGCTCAAGGGAAACGTCACAGTATTTAAAGTCTGGCAAATGAGTATGAGTTGTGTGCCTGTGGAAAATTATTCAATTTTGTTGTACTTCGGTTTTCTCTGTACGTCTAAGACTGAGTACGAGGAATAGCTAATGCAGTGCTTGGCATGGAACAGGTATTTCCTTGACGGCTATATATACATACAGCAATATTTATCAATAAAGAGGAGGTTAACATTGATTTTATATGTATACAAAATATATATATGCAAGAAAGAGAGACTTTTTAGAAAAGTTGGGAAACACCTGCTATCACACCTGCTAGTCACCAAACCCCCATGTCCCTTGGATCCATAAAAAGAAGCTCTCTTGAGCCAGCTGTGGGACAAATGGTGCCATTGATTTGCTCTGACCCCTAAAGCTACCCCAGAAATTAAGGTTGGACTGGAAAAGACACTAGACAGTTGGCAAACAATCTTCCTCCCTCTTGAAATTTGACTGGCTGTGGCCTGGCAGGTTAGAACACAGTTGGAAAAGTGAAATACCTCCTAGCATATGAGGGACATATTCTGCTTCTCTCGCCAATGACAGCACTAATCGATGTCTTTTATATTATATATATATATATATGTCTTTTATATATGTAAGAGACACATACACACACTCTTAGTGGTACTAATATTCTGAATTCTGTCATTTCTCTGCCAAAATGTCTTCAAAGTACCTTAGTAACTGAGAAATCATTTAAATGTAGCACTGGGCATCTAGATACCTGGGTTCTGACGGCAGTATAATGATGAACCTACTCTCGGTGGGCGAAATGGTTTATAGTATTTGCTAATTTCTGTGGTGTAAATATTCCCACCATGGATGATTTCAAGCTATCAACCTGACATCATTGAACACAGAATTGGAAAGAGATGAGAATAATTGGCTCTTGGGAGCCGGCACAGACCAACTGTAACACAGCAGTGGTTCTGGACAACTCTGCCATTTATAAGACATTCGTTTTGTGAACCAACTTTACTGGGTTTCTGTTTGCTCATATGTGCAACAAACCCAACTAAACCTTCCCAATCTGGATGTTCTTGGCTCAAAGAAACTTGTGAAACTTCGGATTAAACAAAATTAATTAGGTTTCTTTATAACAGAACTTCTCAGAGACTTTGATATTGTGAGTTGGTAAGAGGAAGCCACAGTATTTAGCTTTTCCTAAATATTTTTTAATAGTACAGCTATTAACAATAACCAGAACTCTATATTTGATGATATTCTTGCACCTCTAAAATCCATTTAAAAAAAAAAAGAAAGAAAGAAAAGGAAAAGAAAGAATGAAAGAGGTCTTAAAGCTATCACCCCCACTGCCCCTCCCAACACCATTCCCCACTTTTTAAGCTAAGGGAGCTAACCTTTATTGAGTGTCTACTGAGTGCTGTGTCTGAAACTCAGCTATACCAGGGTTTTCTAATGTAAGGCTTAAAACTATCGTGAAAAACAGAAATTGCTAGCTCCTAAACATTTTCCAGGTTAGAGAGCTGAGCCTCACTGGATAACTTAGCCAAAGTCACAGTTTGGTTGAAGTGAAGGAGGCAACTAAAACTGCCAGTCAAAAAGTCCCTCTCCCAGTGAGCCTACATAGAATCACAAATGAAGTCTAACTTACATATGCATAATCACCGCCAATGCTGTAGGTGGAGAGCGATTTTAGCAATAGTGACACCTTGTGGCTGTATCTGCCTTGCTTTGTAAGCAGCCGGAGAGGCTTAAAGAGCTCCTTCCCTAGGCAAGTCACCCGGGGAGAGCAAGGAACCAACCACTAGCAATGTGAATAGAGTGCTGAGAGTTTTGCAGGATCACCATTTTGCCATTTCAGAAATCACCTGCGATGAAAGAGTCAGAACTGTCTTTTCTCTTTTTTCCCTTTCTCTGCAGTTCTTTTCTTTGATTCCTATGATAAACTAAGAAACAAATAAGTTTACATTCATGTCCTACTCCGCCCATATCCAAAACAACATTGTACATTTGAAATGCATGGGTGACTCTTTGATGTTATTTAAAAAAAACACTAATGGGACTTAATTTTCATGGGACTTTCAGATTCTGAGATGCCCTCTGTATATCCTTTTCGTGTGTTTTCAGAGAGATTTCAGGTGCTGCTTAATGAGATGGAAAAACACACACATTTTCCTAACGCAGCCAAAGTGCTTTTAGGTTTTTTAGAAGATAACGGGGCTGCTGTCATTTAAACAGACGTCTGGGAGGAAATTTACAAAGGTAAGAGGGAAAATAGAAAAGCTAAAACTAGACAATACAGTGGAGAAAGTGGAAGTAAAAAAGAGAGAGACTTTTTACTAGTCTTTTATTACAAAACCAAGGTCATATACTAGATTTTCAGAATTCACAAGGAGCCAAAACATTTCAAAGTTCCATTTGGGACTCTAGAGTGGAGAGTTAAAGATGCACATGAACCTGTTGCAGATTTTTCGAGTCATGGGCGGGGAAGGTGAGGGGGAAGGTTTAAAATCTGCAGAGGCACAAAAAAAAAAGTCTGCAGAGGCACCATGATTCAGAAGACAAATTAAAGAAGTGGAAAATGACTGTGTCATTTGTGTCATTTCTGTTTATGCCATGCCACTGTGCTTAACTTTCTGAGCTTCTGTTATGCCAGGTACAAAAAAGACACAAATGCTAGAGGCATCAGGACAGTCATGCAAAAGACTAACTCTAAAGCCCTTTGCTGAGCTTGGTCACCCGGTAATTGCACCTGTACCCTGTGTCCTTATTCAGCAGGGAATAAGGATGGTAATGGCAGCTCAGAGTGAGGGAAAAGGAAAATAGGACACAAAGAAGATGTAGAAAGTTTATAAATGAAAACATGGGATTAAGGGAAGGAAGCAAACAGGGAAGTGTTTGTGAATAATGTCAGAGTCAAGAGACCAACTAAACTATTTTCACCAGGTAAGTGGTTTCCAACTGTCTATAGAAAAATCTGTCTTCCAAGATTCCTGGATGAGGGTTGGGGGAGGAGTATAGGAAGTCAGGCAAGGATTCTGTCTCTGAGCTATTGCTCATATTCTTTTTTCCAACTAGAATGTTCTCCTAACCCTTAACTCTGATTCAAAACCCTACTTGTCTCTCCAGCAGCAACTCACAAGACTAGTAAGCCCTTCAGATTCATACCACTAGATATCCCCTCTCAGCAATGGGTTGGCAAACACCAGCAGAGCACCCACTGGGCACCAGGCATGCACAAAGTACTGGGATGCAGAGGATGAAGTCACGATCCCCACCCGTTTAGGAGCTCACTCGGGAATGCTCTGAATCCCTTTCCTATACACATTGCTATGTCTCTCTTGCTATGCTGATCATAGTTATTGGAAATAATTGCTTTGCCCTCAAGATAGGTCCCAGACTATCAAACGGTAGAAACCATGTTTTCATCTTTACATCTGTCTCTGTATTATCCCAGGGCTACTGAACACAGCACAGCAGATGCCTCCTGAGTAAATGGACACGTATTTGAGTTGAAAACCTGACTGACTGTGAGCTTAGGACCCAGAGATGTTGTTTCCGTCTCCAAAGTGCCACACTCCAGCCCACTGAGATAGAGTGGCTTCTGGCTGAGGAAGCCCAGAGCAAGAGCAAGGCTCAGCCAGGAATGAGCAGCAGGAGGCTCAGCCTGGAGAGTGTCACCGGGGAGACGGAGGTCTGTGGGTAGATAATATGAAGCTGGTCAGGAGGACCAAATGGAGCCAAAGGGACGGAATGGAGCCAAAGGGACCGACCATGCCACAGCAGGAATCCTGCCTGCTCTGGAGCTGGATCTGAATACCCCATTATTCTTCCTCTCCCCAAACCCACGCTTCAGGCCCTGGCCCCTCTGGGCTGCTGCTCTTGGTGAAGTTGTGCCAGCTGCTATTCCAAGTACTGGAAGCTGTCTTCTAAGCAGTAATTTGTTCATATCAAATGTGTAGGACTAGAAACAAAGCAATACATGATAACTTAATTAACACATTCTCAGATAAGACAGTCCTATTTTAAAACAACAAAAAGAAAAAAAAAAGCTTCATAATTCATCCCCAGGATATGAAGCTCCTTGTAACAAAACAACCAAGTTATCTGTCAGCAGCTGCCACTGCTCTGGCCCTTAATCAGCAGGAGTGGGTGGGAAATGCCCTGCGTGGATAAAGAGCGGCATCCAGCCTGGCTCCTCGGGAGAGCCTGACGTCTCCTCACCGCGCAGCGCCTGCCCGTCGATGCTTCCCTGACCCCAATTCCGGTCCAGGCTTCTCACTTCTCTGTCATCAGAAAACAACACAAGCCAAGGAAGGATGTTTCATTATTATTATTTTTTAAAGACAGCTCAGAGATTGGAAGTGGGGAGACAGCAATCTGCTGTGCCTTGTAGGGCGGTGAGGGCCAACCTCACTTAGGCGCTGTAGGGCTGGCCATTCCCCTCAGGAGAATGAACCTCATGCACTGGGGACCAGAAGCCCTGTGCTTGGTTATCTCCAGGTATGTCAAGAACTCAGAGTCGGCTCTGTCCTGGTGCTGCTGACGTGTCCAGCTATGTCCTCAGGGACTAACTGTATACAGATATAATTGTGCCCCTTCCCCATTCCAAGACTTTCAGAGGCATTGCCTATAGTTGACAGAACATTTTGTACCATTTTGATTGATACTGAATGATATTTTCAAGCTGTAGTGACATAGTTTTCCCTTTCTTTTCAGATGTCCTATAAGGCTGTTTCTACGTCTCTTGTTCATTTTTGTTTATAAATTATTAATGTAAATTATAATTGTCAACTCTAGAAAAATGTGAATCTTAAAGAATAATATAAAGGGGAAAATAAAACTCTCAAAATCTCACCACTAATTACCAAGCTACTATTGTTTCGGTAATCATATTTTGAGGCATCTATTCTCAAACTCTCTCTCTCTCTATCTCCCTCTTTCTCTCTCTCTCTCTCTCTCTCTGTCTCTCAGAATATACCAAAATGGACACACCTATCCTATCCAATCTCTATCTCATGAAGATTTTCTAAAATGCACTGTATTAAGACAGAGGAATACAGTATTGAGCACAGGAAAGTTTTAGGGCCCCTTTACTCCTAGGTCTCCACCATGAACTGTGTTTATGGAGAAGCCACTCCTCAACACAAGTACCATTTAGGAATTTCTTTCCCTTTTTCGGTCACCTTCCTACTGGCCTCTGGATGCCAATGAACAAGTTGTCAGAAAACAAAACTTCTGTGACTGAACAAAGTGACAGATGCATAAAGTACTAAAATATCTCAAAGTTTATCAAAAATCCTGCCCCAATGTATGGAAAGTATAATCCATTTTCCTTCCCAGTGAATACATGGCAAAAAAAGGATTTCCTTCTCAAATATTCATTCCTTTTACGACAAGAAGCAGTGAGACAGAGATCTGTAAGTGTTTGATTTGGGATGGTTTCTTTGACGGTTACTTTGGTGGAATTGCCAACTTTAAAGCTATGATAGCTTTTTATCCGAGCACAGTGAATGTAAATGACAAGCAGTCATTGGCACAGAAAAATGTGCAGTCATTGGAAAGGGAAAAAATGTGCAGCGCTACACTGGAAGAGCGGCTGGAGAATAGTGGAGATTCTTCTCTCCTGGTTATCTCTAAAAGGGAATTTGGTGTAGTTGGGATCTGAATTTGTTCAGCACTTTTTATCGGAGTTTTTCATGTTATCAAGAAAGGAGAGTAATGGAATAAGTCCTCCACTGACAGCATTGCTATCCTTTGGTTACCTGCATGCATGTTTTACTAATAGCAGAATAGAATAAAGATTCTAGGGAAGGGATATAGGAATGAAGTTAAGGAAATAGGTTTTGGGGAGGTCCGTCTGTTGAATCCAGGCTTCCCTATACATGTTTTGAATAACTTTATCAAGCTGACTGTCTGGTCTCACCTAGGTAATGGTGATAAAATGAGTTCTTATGTTATAAGGGTGCTATAAAAATAAAATGAGGTGATGTACATAAATCCCTTGCACTTAATTAGTGTGTAATAAGGGTTTGTTTTATTCCAGAAGCTCTGCCAAAAACTATAGGCAGAAACCTATCTGATTTAACCTCTCCCCCACCCTCTTTCATCTCAAGGTATTGCTTTGTAGGCCAAAAATATTCATATATGTAGTAAGTACACATTTTGGTCCACAAACTTGAGTGTGCAGGAACTATTTGCCTTCTATCATCCCTCAGAGCAGTAGGGGATTTTATAACAGTTATTATAGACTCTCCTCCCTTCCTTGGCTGTGCCAGAATCTCAAAGACTTATGTGGTAGCTAGATGGTGATGGGCTGCTACTGATTTCCTCACGATCTGCCTGTTGTGGTCCCTTGAGGTTCCCTGACTCACTGTGTCCCTACCCAGGTAGGTCATGTAGGCAAGAGAATCTTAGCTCATGCTGGAAACCAGGATGTCAAGGTCTTCTTCCTGAGATGTCCACAGGCTCAGAGGAATGAGCCCTGTGTCACATCCTTTTGCCCTGTCAAAGGCTACCTCTCCCATCATCCCCCAGAACCCTAGCAAAATCTCAACTGATTAAAGCTTTTCCAATCCGGCCCTTCGGGCTTCTTCTGTCTTAGATCCTACTTGAATGCTGTCTAAAAGGATCGCAAGAACCACAAAGCCTGGTAACTTGCTTCAAAACATGGAGACAGGAAAATCTTTGGGAGGTCAAGGGCAAAGTAATATTTCAATTAATTATCTTGCCACATACAGAGGATGCATCAGTTTTCTTTAGCACCAGGGTAATCAAATGGGAAATTTCTTCCTGATGCATGCAGCCTGGAAAAATGTATCTTCTAAGAAATGTAGTATGAGAATTTCTTGTGAATGTAATTATTTAGCCACTTTCTGCCTCACAGGTTTGCTCCATGAACTCCCCACACGCAAGAGACATTCTCGGCCTCTGCTCACTCTTCCCTCAGCTGCAAATGCATTTGCCTCCATCTTCTAAGAGCTGTTTCTTAGCTCTCAAAGCCTGGAACAAATGCCATCTCCTCCATGAAGTCCTTCGTGATTTTCACACCCTCGTCTTTAGCTCTAATAAATCACTTCTCCTTTCTCCCTCTGCACTGTATTTGTATCACTACTGAGCACTTACCCCATCTGCATCTTGGACTAATTTTTTCTGTGTCTGCTTCCACAAGATCATAAGCATCTTGAAAACAAGGAAGAGTAGTGGCAAATAACTTTTTCCTGAAAAGAATTTGAGTCACTGTCAATTAAACAAAGTAATGATATAAGAGAGAGAATGGGTTACCGTACAAGTCTAGTAATTTTCTTTATGTTTAAAAGAGAGAACACAAGGGCTATTTCATTTGTTTGCTCTGTTTATGTTTGGGGGGAGTTGGTATAAGACAATGTTTCTTAATCCTGGTTACATATTAAAATAAGCTACACAATTTTCTGAAAGTAGTAATACCCAAGCCCCACCCTCAGAATTCTGATATAACTGCTCTGAGGTGGGTCCAGGCACTGATATTTTTTAAAAGCCCTCTAGGTGATCCCAAAGTACAGCCAAGGCCAAAAAACATTGGTATAGAGATGAATTTCATTCTCCTGTAATTTATTAATATTTCTTTATCAATGTTTCTCATTTTCCTATCACTTCAATCTCCCAATTTTTTTATCATCCTTTTGTACCTGTGAATTTTTGTGAACCATCTCAAATTCTTTTCAAAATTGGCAGGGTTTAGATAATCAAGCCATTAAAACAATGAACCAACAATTCCCAATCCTGGCTTCCTAGTACACTAAGATGTTCCCATTAATGTTATGGAAAATGTTATAAAGTTCTTATAACAAAGTTTATTTCACTATAAAACTTATTTTTAAAGAATATTCATTGCATTCCCCTTCCTCCAACCCATGCCTCAAATGTTTCTTTTAGCTAAAGAAATAGCAAAAGAAATAAACAAATAATAGGCAAGTATCAAAACTTCAAAAAGTTTGAGTATCTTATTAAAAAAAAACTTGCTTAGTTTTCCCAATTCTCTATTAGTCTAAAATTCTAAGTGATGAGCTTATTAATTTATTGAATAATCTCTATTAAAATAAAGGGAATTGCTTCTTGGCCTTTTGGCCAAGATCAAGTGAAGTAAAAGAGAAAACCTACATCAGGATTGGATTATTGGAATAACCAGCCACAATTCTTTTAGGATCTGCAATTTTGAGATTGAATGGGATGAAATTGAATCACATTAGGTCTAACCTATATATTTGGTCAGAATTTTCCTTAGCATAGCCAAGTCCCTGTTCATAATTAAATATTACAATAATCTATAATTTTATCTTAATTAAATGTGAGCAGTTACATTAAGCAATTAGGGCACTATAATTTTTTCTAATATGAATAGAAAAATTACATAAAATCATACATAATTGATCAGATTTAATTCCATAGTACTAAAATTTACTTCAATAATTGAATCAGGTCATAGATGAGGAGACTGCTTTTTAAGCATTTCGAAACAATAGTCAATAAAAAACATCACAATCTTGATACAGCAAAAGTAAAAACTGCTTTCATTGAAACTTTGAAGAGTACAAACACTCCACTTATTCCATTATATATATCAACTCATTCTCTTCTCTACTTAGTTTTTGCAGAATTTCTAATACCTAATTTTTTGCTTTTTTTGTGGCTGTGTTTGCACATTACCCAGAAAAGCTATCAGAAAATAAATCTTTTGAAAACTTAATAAACTCTATTTTTCGGAACAAAACAAAATAAAGAGGAAAGAAAGGGGATCATTTTCCCACTAGATAGTTCTGAGAGAGGTAAGAGCCCACTTGATCATATTTCAGGCATCTTGGCCTATCACGTGGTTGCAAGAGTTGTCACAATGTCTTTGTGTTACCGTCTCTCCATTTATAAAATAGAAATAAGGGCATATCCTACTTTCCTCTAGCTGCCATGGAAGTTATGAGATATTAAATTCTATTCCTTCTGGCAAAGAAAGAAGAAAGAGTTGTCTGTAGCCATTAATGTATGCAGTAGGAACTTCACAAATACCTAAATAATAAACATTAGCAATTAATAGAGATTTTTAAAGCTCGTTAAAAGCTTCCTGAAGTCTGTGCCAATTTTTTGTATATGTAAGACATTATTTTTTAAATTACAGTAGCAAATTCAAAGATGAATCCATTTTCCCTCCTGTGCTCTATCTCATAACCTCTGGGATACAACACATTTCTATTTTCCCGAATTGTTTTTTTTTTTTTTTTTTTTCTTAATTGGCCTCTCTGGATAATTCCACAGGATAAAAAAGAAAATAGTCTCTGGGATTAGTAACACTGAACAGGTGCGAAATGTACCATCAAAAGCTAGTTAAACCTCAAAGGTGGACGTTCCAACTATAAATTAAATGAGAGACACACCGCCTCATCAGTGCCCATATGTTGGTCAACTGGGGATGCTCTTATCAGAGCAATCTTTATAAATGTAACAAGCTTGTTTCAATGCTACCCACAGCATGAGGCTGATTTCTGCTTTGCATTGTAATAGATTATACAGCTTCAATTTTCAATGGACATGCCCTAACATATTGGGTCTCTCCGGAGACACAGCAGTGGCATTGATAAGGAGGGGCAGAGGGCTGAGCAATATCATGCAATATTTAAAATTTTTTTTTGACAACCAGCAAACTGTGATCACCAGATAGGATGATTCACCACTTCTAGCTGTCAGAAATGATAGCATCTTCTATCACAGAAGCTTGTTACAGAATGACCACTTAAATGTCTAGTTTCTGAACGATACGTATATTCACATATTGATTATAAGATAAAATATTTAACTTGTTATATATGAAAAAATGTTGCTGTATAACTTTGCTTTTTAATAGTGAGAAATAGGATGTGGAAGAATGGAACATTGAGGAAACAAACCCAGCCCTGTACCGTAGAAGATTTTGATAATACTGCTGATGTTCTGCCACCTTTGCCAGAGCGGTTTCCAAGTAGTCACTAAACTAAGCTAGAAACTAGGGTGATCAATAATTCTGGTTTGTTCTGGGACTCAGGACTTTCAGCATAAGATTAAGAAAGTTCCAGGCAAACTGATACCAGTTGGTTAACCTACTGGAAACTTCACTTACCAACAGTGCATATTTTGATCTTAAATAGTATAAAACCATATTGTAACTACCCAAACAACTGACAACTCTACTGGGACACTCTTGTGATGGAGTTTAGAAGAAGATAAAGTAATAATAGATTTTTCAAAATTATCTAACCATTATATTTTAGCAAATAATTTCTTGACCATTTTCTAAATTTTTTTTTTTTGAGAGTTTGGGCATTATAATGTTTGAAATGACTGAGAGACCTCTCCTATATGATCTCATATCAGATGGAAAGGAAACCAGGAATTGAGTTGGGTTTGACTAATCTCAACCTATGTGGAACTGTTGATGTTACAACCTTGGAGGAAGACCAGATATCACAGAGTTAGAAACTGTACTGTGTCAGACTAAGATATTTCAATAGGATTTTCCCTTTGGAAGCTATGAGGCAAGTTCTCCTATTACGACTATTGAGTACCCTGAAAGGAGTGGGAATCCCCAGGGTTAATCACCCTGAAAAGTGGCAGCTCCATGACAGAAAACAAAATTAGTGAGGGGAAATCTGAAATCTAAAGCATGGACATGTCCAAAACTGTCCTTGCAGAGAAGAAAGTGCCACCAACAATTAGGAAGCAGACCAGGAGCTAGGCAGGGAGGCATGTTGTGAGGTCCCCTTAAGAAGGACATGGTCTGAGTGGAACCACGGTTAGCACTTACCCAAGACGTTCATTTTCTGTAACCACTGAAATCTTTAGTAAAATCTTATAAAACACCCATAGGTAGGTCTCAGCTGGACTATGAAAATTTAAGGGAAAGAGCTGGCTCTGTTTCCATACTTGGAAGGAAGGGTTAAAATAGTGTTTCTCGACTCTTTTTTATTTCATTATCAACCCTCTAAGAAGTCTCATTAGACATTTTCCCCCTTAATCACCTTCCCTCATGAAATTTTAACATCACAGATAGACTGTATATCTGTTTATGTATTATATGCACATCTGTGCTTTATACATAAAAAGAGTAAAATATTTTCACCCCCTCCCTGAACCAATTTTCACCCCCGAGGGTTCAATATCACCCCTATTGAGAATGCATGGACTAGGGAGAAGGGATAATAGCTTGAGAAATATTGCATTCTTGGAATATCAGGAGGTCACCTGTGGAGGAGCAAGTAGCAGCTCACTGGGCAAAGTAGAAAACAAAAGATTGATGAAACCCCAGAAGAGAGCCTCAATTTGTAGAGTGCATAAACATTCCCAGGTGGAACTTGGTGAGAGACTGGATTCCCTGTGGTTGAACATGATGACAGTTCTAAGTCATCACAATATGGTTATTAAAGGAAATGGAATTTCATTTTGTAGTTACAGGTTGATAAGGCCAGAGGACATTTGGTTTACAACTGTAAATAGAATATATTTTTGACAAAAAAATTGATGAAGAATATTAGACTTAAAGCTCTCAGTGAAAGAGGGAACGTCATACACACTCAACTGTACCAACAAAAAAGGTGTGTATGATGAAATGCAAACAGAACACAATGATTAGGTGATTAGTATCTCTGAAAGCAAAGTAAAAGTTGAAATCATTGACCAATAGCAATGGCTGTAAAGTGTTTCAAGGGCTAGGACTGGACTGGTGTTACAGTAAAGGATAATCAGAGACAATAATGCAAGAATCAAAACGCTGCAGCTCAGATTTGTGTGTTACAAACTGTCCACCTTCAGTCTTCTGCACCAGAGATTGTGTTGCCTGTTCTGCAGGAAATAACATGTTGCATAGTGGGAAATAGATTTTGGTCAGGAGAGCTGAGCTGTCTTTCCAGCTGTACTGCCTGGGCTCCTGGTCCTTCACTTGCTAGCCATCAGTTCTCTAACTTGTAAAGTGAGGGAACTAAAATAGATGGTCTCTAATCTACTCTTCCACCTCTAACATTATTTGAAGATGTGAAATTACCTACTTTGCTTTCCTTTTTAAAGCAGCTAATATGTGATGAGTGCACCAACAGTCAGCCAACAGTAGTTATTAAGCATTTCCTACTTTCCACATTGTACTAAGTACTGAGACAGAGCTGGATTAACATAATTCATTCAATGTGATCTCCTTTTCCTATTCATAAATATCTGTAGTTTATTGCATACAAAACAAGAGGTAAGACTTTAAAAGCAAGTAACCCAGGGAGAAGTAATGTAGTAACTGATATTTATACTAAGATGTAAATATCAGATCCTGTCTTGCACATAGGGTTTAACAGAGAGAGTAGAAAGACAAGGAGGCTCAGAACACCTGACCTGGAGGCAGGACATGTGAGTAAAAAAAGCTGCTACCTGGGAAGCCAAGGCTGTTGCTACTGGTGGTACCCTTGACTTAATGCACCTGGATATATCCTAAGCATCCAATAGGCTAGTGTGACTTAATACTGTTGGCTTGGATTGTATTATATAAATATAGCTACCTAAAGATAGACCCTTAGCCACCATTTTAGTATGAAAAATAATGACATGAATTGTCTTTATTATGGAGCACTGAGTCCACGATTGACATGACCTTCGGGAAAATGGAATATATCCACACTGATAATGTTTCTGATACAATAATCTTCCACATGTTTTATAACTTCAAGCTTTTTTTGTTTTTATATAACACTAGTGAAAATTGCATAGTTAGAGGAAAGACACTTTCCATTTGAAACCAAAAGTGACAAATAACAGAGAAATTAATTTTGATTTTGAGTATTTTTATTGGCTAATACACCACTCACCAGACTTGAGTTGAAAACAAAAACCTAATTAATTTTGTTACAACAAAGGCAGCAAAAAAGTACTAACTACTAGATAGCTTTTGTATAACTCCAGTAAATGTAGCTATGATGAGAATACTTTTACTTCATTTTTCTCTAAGGAACAGAGTCTGCAGCCCATCCTTACGGCCCATCTTCTAGAGCATCCTCCCACTGTGCACTGTGACCTCCAGCCGCAAAGAACTGTTTGCTGGTCCCTCAATCCATGCCCTGTGTTTGCGTGGTACAAGATACATTTCCTAGCACTTTATGCTACCATTAGTCACTTAACTATCTGTTTCCACCATGGACTGTGAACTCCCCAAGGGCAGGAACCATAATTATTCATCTTAGTCTTCCCAGCACCTGGTACAACATCTGCATAATATATGTGCTTGATTAGTGTTAATTGAATGAAAGTAAACAGCTTTTATTTTCAGTGGCCTCCTAATTATGTAAAGTAGTATAGCTCTAATGAATACCAGAGCTCTAAATGTAACAGTGTATCTCTGTGTTTTAGAAACTAAAAAAAAAATAAATTTATTTTAGTGAAGTACATATTTCTAATTATATAAACATAAAATGTCCATAAATGACCCTGAGTTTCTCATGCCTTCTTTTATGTGGATATGTATGAAAATGGGGATTCCTGTTACTTTTTATTCATCCTGTTTGGTTTTAATTAGCATTGTTAACATACAACAAAACAGGCAAACATAGGACACATCTAGATGACTATAATTTTCATTTTTTATTCCCATATTCAGAGGCATGTAGCTATAGCCACTTGGTGTCTAAATATTTATTTACAACATGTCAACAGATAGGAAAAAAGTGTAAATAGAAATGCTAGTAATTCTAATGAGAGCTAGCTCCAAAATCTAAGATTAACTTCATCTCAAATACTATAAATAAATACTTATTCTTCTGGACCAATGCTTATCTGGAGCCAGCATCAAACAAAACTATAACAAACTTTCTTAGGACATTTTTCTGAGCAATGGATAGAAAGGCAAATAAAATAAAGGACAAAGACTAAACTCCATGGTTCCTTTCACCTCCCCTTCTCTTTCCCAGTTCTATATAATTTGTTATCTGCTGAGATGTCCATGGATAGACCACATATGCTATCACGCACTACAGAATGATGTTTTTTAAGTATTGTTGATAATGCTAGCTAAATTGTTAGACAAGAAAACAAGAAGCTCATGGTGGCAGGTCATTTCACAGATATCAAAAAGGTCATATTGAAGTGAAAGATCTGTTAAATTATTTTGGAATCTGTTGATAATTATATAAAGACTCAATCCATTCTGAGCATTAATCGATTTTTTATAAAGTTGTAATCCCCTTTGTTTTAAACATGTTTATAATTTACAATTTTACTTTCATGAATACTTAAAGTGGTTTACAATTAAAATGCTTGCATAAGACTGTTAACTATAAAGTTAGTGAGAAGAGATAAAAAATCATGTAGTGCAGTGGTTCTCAATGAGGGACAATTTTGCCCTCCAGGGGGCATTTAGCAATGTCTAAAGACATTTTTGGTTGTCACAGCTGAGGTTGGGGGAGCTACAAATGACGTACAAATGACATCAACATTTTGCTTATAAATTTGAGGATGTAATAAACCTGTGAAAAAAGAAAGGTCACTGTGAAAAAGAATGTATTTCAAAATATTCTTAGATGAAGTTAAAGAACCATCATGATAATTCATATCATTTGGCATATGTACTCTGTCATTTACAACTATGAAACATAAGGACTGTACTGTAGTCAGCAGGTCTAGGCCCTACTGCAGATATAGCAAATACGTAAGTTTTCTGTAATAATGCTCCTAAGTGTCCACACAAGATAAGGGTTGGTTCTAAAAATGGCATATTTTTGGCTAAGATTACAAGTATTTCTTAGGAAGTCAGTGGCCAAATTGACATTGACATGAGCATTTTGAGATCTCGGTGATCACAGAAATTTTGTGGTCATGTAGTATCACAGTATCAAAAAGTAATCACAGAGGAATTAGCAATTTAAATAGGAAACTAGTGCATGAGATTTAGAAATGGCTGCTTCAAAATCCTTGACTTAGGGATTCTTTCTAGTATCCTATGATTTGTTTTGTTGAGAACGTAAATGAATGTGTCACTTACCAGGCCACATAGCATACTCTTTTAAGTTGTGTCCTTTCCTCTGGAAAACTCCAAATTCTACAGGGGTCATTTAAGCCATATAGGCTACCATTTCTGAAAGTAAATTTGCACTTGCTTATAGGAATTTTAACTAAGCTATCCTCAAGAATGCCTCCTTACCTTTATACAAATAATCAGCTGAAAGGTTGACCAACAAGATCTGGCTGATTTCCTCCTGTAACTTTATGTTCAACCAGACAGGACAACGTCAAGAGCGTCAACCACCATTTCAACTTGGATGAGGTCTTAAAAGACAACAATCATAAACTCTGAACACTGCATGGCCACACATAATTTTACTCCATTTTGACATTAAATATTGTCTTTTTCAGAATGTATAACATTGAACTGCAGATTCTTTCTTCCAGGAACTAGCAGTAGAGGCTTTAAAGACTAGTCTAACTGCCTTTTTGTGTTTCCCAGCTCCCATATTTAATTTCTTCTTGAGTTTCAACATTCCCGCACCCCACTGTTTGTTTGTTAGTCATCTCATCCTATAAAATGGGCTGATTAACAAAACTTACTTCATATCATTGTAAGGAATAAGAGAAATAACCCAAATAATGTATTTATTATAATGTTTTTAACATAGCAGCTGCTCTATAAATGCAAGTTATGATAATAAAAGCAATAATTACTCTGTTATCTCAGATCAGATGTATACATAATTTAGTGTCCTTTCCTTTTTGACCAACCGTGATGCTGTTTTCAGAGTGTTGATGGAAAATCATTTGGAAGCTAGACCTTCATGCGGCTAAAGGATCATTCAAATGAAAAGGTGATGAAAGACTTATTAGATATAAAACAACACTCAAAGTTAAAACTGAAGGCTACTTTCTGAAAGCTATACTAGAGAATATACTCTAATTAGAGAAAAATGAATTCAGGAGAAGCAGATGAAAGAAACAATGACATGCAGAAGCTAGTAAAACATTTTTAATTCTAAACAAGTTTTTAATCAATGCATTTAACATTATATTTGACAAGGGATTCTCTGCCCCCACCCATTGTAATTTGGTTTTTTTGCATAAAGATAAAAGACAGGAAAAATAAAGTTCATGAAGAAAAGTTGAGTATTGAAGTTTGTCTCTTTTCTTAATGATTTATATCATTAAATATAATATATAAGAAGAAAGCTAATTAGTGCACTTGCCAATTCTTGATATGACAAACTTTAATATTTGTAACCATCTTTTTATGTTTTGTGCATGATTTTAAATACCAGGCTTTATTTCATACATGCTGTGTAAAAATAAATTTCATCAGTCATTTGGTAAAAAAATACAAAGAGTATCAGCATGAGATGGAGGGGGAAAAGATGAGAGAAAGGGGAAGAAAATAAAAGCATATCAATCTCCTACTGAGAAAGACAATATAAGTACTGGTTAAGTATTGACATCGGATATAAAGTTCAAATTCAATGATGTGTTTTTAAAAGTTAGGAATAACTACTAGATGAATAGTAGTAGCATTCTTGGATAATTACACAAAGGAAGTTTAAAAAGTAAAGATCATATGTGCAATATTATACAAATAAAGTGAAATAAAATGTACAATTTAATGAGAAAACTTAAATGATAAAAACTCACACAACATAAGTAGAATACCCAAATAAATCATCATCTGTTGAATATAATGAAATAACAATTAAAAAGTATATTCCAGTCCTCAAAATTACAAAGTCCTAACTCCTTTTCATGTGATATCTACCAAACCTTGAAGGAACATGGAATTTCTAACCTATGCAAACTGCTACAGAGTGTAGGAAAAGATGGAAAACTATTAAATTTATTTTATGATTCACATAAAACACTAGAGACAAATATAGATAATGATAACAAATTACAGTCAATTACTAATATAAGACAATCTTTTTAATGTACAAACATTGATAGCTTATCTAAAGAATTGCATAACTAATTATAATATAATAAGAAAAACTATAAGTATAATTTTTAAAAATGTCATTTCTGATAGGCACAAAATCAACAAAATAGCTAAGAATATAACCAGTTAAGTTTTAAAAAATCCATAGAATAACATAGAATGTTACTGAAGAACCCTTAAAAAAGCCTTTAATATATGGAAAGATATATCATATTTATGGATGCATAAATTCAATATTTTGGCTGTCAATTCTCACCATATTAATTTATGAGTTCAATTAATCCTAAACAAATCCCAATACAATCTTTCATGGCAGTAAAATGTCTAATTCTAAAATTCATGTACAACAGTAAATGTCTAAAGATAGTCAACAACACAATATTTAAAAATAATAGAAGATGGATATTCTCTGTCTGATATTAAAATATATTATAAGATATTATGATTAAAACTGTATGGAATTGGCTAAGGAATAAACAAATACATCAGTGGAATTAAAAAGATAATTCAGAAACTGGCCCATGCATATTTGGGAAATTAAACCATGATAGATACAACATTTCACATAGATAGAAAAATGACAGATTATTCAATAAATGTTTTCCAGACAATTGTCTAACCATTTTGGAAAAAAATAGTTATATTCTTCCATACGGCAAATATTAACTTCTGGATTGATTAAAAATACCTAAATGTAAAAGACAATACAATTAAAATAATGGAAGAAAGTATAAACGATTATGTTTATGTCCTTGAAACAGGACAAGACACCAATAATTAATAAATTTGGCTACATCCAATGTAGGAGGACTTCTGATTGATAAAATACACTATTAATAGAATAAATAGATGAGGATACCATAGGAGAAAATATTTGCAATGTAATGACAAAAGATTTTCATCAATAATATACAAAGCATTCCTACAAATCAATAAGAAAAGGACACAGTGCAATGTTCAATAAAAAATTAGCAAAATAAAGGAATGATCAATTCATAGAACAGAAAATACAAATGGCCAATGCAGATATAAAAATTTATTTAACCTCATTAATATTGAAAGAAATGGAAACTCAAACAACACATTCATCTATCAGATTGTCAAATATTAAAACATCTAATGATATCTAATGCTTATGAGGATATAAAGAATGTGATATTTTTATACAGTTTAAAATTAAAATGCATATAACACAATTCCCCAAAATAATTGAGCATGTATCCTAAAAAGGTACTGTGCCTGAGAGTAAGGTATCTTAAGTAAAAATGTTTGTTACAAAAGGTGGAAACAACCTAAGTATCTCTCAGGATTATCAGTATTAATCAGTATTAAGAAACAGTTAGATAAAAGGAATTGGACTAACACGGTTAAATTTTTAAAAACCTATTGAGTTACAACAGCACGTTGTAGGATGATATCAGTGTATAGATATTATTTATATTTTTCAAAACCACAAGCAACAGTATTTGTTTTCTGTAGATACATGTATGTGTATAGTAATACTTAAAATGATCTGAAGCAAGGATCAGCAATCTGTGGCTTGCCTGATTTTGTAAGGTCCACAAACTAAGAATGGTTTTTACAATGTTAAGTGGTTGGAAAAAAGATCAGGGGAATAAAATACTTTGAAACACATATAGGAAATTCAAATTTCATTGTCCATAAACAAAGTTTTATTACAACATAGTCATGATTATTTGTTTACATTTTGTCAATGGCTACTTTAAGTCTCCAATGGCAGAGTTGACTAGTAGGTAACAAAGACCAGAAATATTTAATTAATTCATTAAATTACAATTTCAGTAACAGTAAATACCAGCCTAAAATATTTACTCTCTGGCCCTTTACAGAAAAAGTTTGCTGACCCAGAGGATAAGCACAAACTAATTACAGTAGTCAAGGAGAATTTTACCTTTAGCGGTAACGTTCTGGTTTTAAAATAGGATGATGTTTTCTCAATGTGTTGGGTGGGTTTCTGAAAAACCAGAAGGGCTTTAGGAAAAGACAAAAAAACAAAAACAAAAACAAAAAACCAATCACTCAGATAAGCTGAAAATGTGTAGGCTCAAGACAGCTTCATTTGTGGCTTGATTCAAGTTATGTTGTCATCAGGATCCATGCCTTGATAACCACTTTCCTTGGGCTGTCTCCACTATCAGGCCCAAATTTTTCACAAGAGGATTACCAGCAATTACTGGGGCCTTGGCTTCTGTGTTTGAATCTAGAGACAGAAGCTAGCTTTTTTATCCCAGTAATCCTACCCAGCACGTTCCAAGTCAGGGAAAGAGACAGGCAGATTGGTAAGGAATGGTATTCTCTCTTTAACATTGTTTAGAATTGCCAGCAGGTGGTGATAAGAAAAAACTCCAAGTTAGTTTTGTTGTTGTTTTTATAGTCCCCACAGACAGTGCACTTTATTGTCTGCACCTAGGTTAGACCTCTGCTGGCTTGTCTTTGGTGAGCCATTGATCTTAGAAGGAGCCTGAGAATCTCTCTAATTAGAGTAGAGGCAGTGAATGCCAGGGCAAATTTCTACTTATGTAATAAAACATTCATTTAAAAAATAAAGAAAAGCATGTGTTTGGACTTCAGATAACTCTAGATTCAAACCCTATTACTTATTAGTGGTGTTTTCTTAGACAAATTCTTTCTGGGTCTTGGTTTCTTCCCCTTTAAAGAGCTTGACATCACAGGGTCACTTTAAAGATTAAATGAGATTAGATCTATAGATAGTCTAGTACTTGGTATATAATAGGTGCTTAATAAATGTTATCCATCCCACAGTGTCACCTTGCTTAAATAAATAAATAAATGCTACCCAGTGTTATTCATCATTGTGCTTAGAAGCGTGGCGTAAAGCCAACAACACAGTCTCTAGAGATTATAAAATAACATTAGTTAAAAGGAAAGTGTAATGAATGACAGATTGTTCTGTGGTTAAATGTTATGTCTTCATGTTTTTCTTCACTGTTTTTATTTTTTCAATCACCTCCCATTCTGTGGGGCAATAGTTTTGATGTCACTAGCCTATAATAATTTGTCTACAATAAAGTCTTGTTTCCCTGAAAGCTGCTTATCTCTGTGAGAGGCAAATTGTTTGCATTGATGGCCTCCTGATAGCCAATCCCCTTTGCAAATGAGACTTTGAAACTTCTCCCATCAAGAGGTAGAAGTGATTTCCCCACCTCTTGAATCTAGGATGATTTTCTGATCTGTCTGACCAACAGAATATGGGGGAAGCCACAGTGTATTAGTTCCAAACCTAGGTTCTCAAGCGATCTCTCATACTTCCACGGTCTCAAAACCCTGCCTCCACCATTAAGAAAGAGCCTGGGCTAGTTTACTGGATAACGTGGGACAAGGTGCAGAAGGCTGAGGCACCCTGGTCTCCAGCCAGTTGGTGCCAGATTTTGCTATAGAGCCCTACCTACATCAGCAGAGCTACTACCCAACCGACAGCCAACCACAGATACATGAGTCCAGCTGATGCAGGAAGAATCATCTCACTGCCACAGGTGCTTGAGCAGTGGACAGTTTGCTATGCAGTAATAGCAAACCCATTCACCTTATCCATAATATGCACTGAACTTTCACACATCTGCTTTTTCTTGAAATAACATGTTCAGTTTTCACATTTCTCTCTTGTAATTCCTTGGTTAACAACAAATATTTGTTTTAAGTGTCGAAAAGTTCTAACAAAATGTAGGAGATAAAATGGCATTCTCTAACTTTTGATAAAACTAGGGTTACTACTTTGGGCCAACTTTGGGTTGGCCTTTTGGAGTTCCTGTGAAAAGGTTTGTGCCTTTTTCTTGAGAGTTTTTTGTTGGTGCTGTTGTTGTTCAAAGGAGAATAGAAATTTACAAATAGCAGACAAAACACGCATGATTTTTTTCTAAAGTGTCAACTTTTAAAAAAAAACCATAAATAAAACTTTTACTTACTCTCATTCCTTCAGGAATTAGTTTGTTTACCACTTGGGGTATTCTCCATAATTTCAGTTGGAATTGGTTTTAGTTCTATTCTCGCAACTGTTAACTCTTAGACCAGTATGTGACTGAGCATCTTCCACTTTAATTGATCTGATTTGCACACATAATTCTGATGGAATTATTCATTGTAAAGTGCACCTTCGGGCCTTCCAATATTCTCCCTTTTTTCCTTTGAATCCATTGAATTAATTTACCTGCAAATTCTTCCTTTCTCTAGAGGCTTCTCTTGGTTATGTAAATACTTTTGTACAGATTTCCCATTACAAACTGTTCTGAAACACTGTGCTCTCTCATTTCTTTCCTGTTAGATTTGAAATAGGTCTTGTAAACTTCAGAGTTGCAGTTTTTAATGATCGTTTTTTGATAAGTTGAAGATAATTGTCATATCTCTGATTCAATTATAGTGTAAAATGTAATGAACGCTAAAATGTTTATACAGCACACTAGCCCTCAAATTTTTATTCTAGTTTCAATTTTAACACAATTTAATTACATTTTCCAAGGTGCATTAGTAATAGAAATAAATGTTTTTCAAGATAATTTAACCCTGATTTATTCAACCATACTAGTTAGAGTAATAATTGAAGGTTGTAAATATACGAAAGAGTTGTGATGGCAACACAGCTTCGTTATTCAAATTGTGTGTGTACCTTGTTGTCGCCAGTAGTTGTTTCTAAGATGCTTGAATTGTGACCTATAGCAACCTTGTAAATAGGCTAAAGAATATGGAGGCTGTAAAATACATTCAACTGTCAGTCAACATAGCTCACTTTACTATTGCATTATTCTTTAATTATGTGTTCCTATGTTTCTGTCCCTCATAGACTGTGTGCTCCCAGAGGTCATGGATTTGCCTGAAAGACAATAGATATGAAATTCATGCTTGAGGGAGGGAAGAAGAGAGTAAGGAAGAAAGAAAGAAGGAAGAAGGAAGGAGTTAAGGAGGCAGGGAAGGAAGGAGGAAGGAAAGAAGAAAGCAAGGAAGGAAGGAATTTAATAAATGTGCACATATATAAGTGTGACTATAAGATTAGGAAAACAAAGAATAATCATATTGCAGATATTGCAACAAGACTGAAGTACATCAGCTTATATATCTATGAGCAGTGAGGACCAATCTTTGGTATAGCACATCAAAGCAGCCACTCTGAGTTTTGTGCTATGAGTCTTGTAGGCTTAGCCATGACCCAGGCAAGCAGAAAGTAGGAAGTGGGGTTGAGAGGTGGGGAGAACTTGTTGCTTTTAGCCAGTACCAGCTGTGTAATATTAGTCTTACCTGGACCTCGGGCTACTTTTAACTCCATTTCTCTTAGCTGGTGGGGAAAGAAGGGAAGGATAACTCAATTCCTTCCTCCCTCCCTTCCTTCCTTCCTTCCTTCCTTCCTTCCTTCCTTCCTTCCTTCCTTCCTTCCTTCCTTCCTTCCTTCTTGCCTTCCTTTTTTTCCTACCTGCTTTCCTACTTGTCTTTCCTCCCTCCTACTTCTACTTCACAGTTAATACAAAGTTAAAGATTTTTTTTTTTTTTGAGACAGAGTCTCACTCTGCTACCCAGGCTAGAGTGAGTGCCATTGTGTCAGCCTAGCTCACAGCAACCTCAAACTCCTGGGCTCAAGCAATCCTACTGCCTCAGCCTCCCAGTAGCTAGGACTACAGGCACGCACCACCATGCCTGGCTAATTTTTTCTATATATTTTTAGTTGGCCAATTAATTTCTTTTTATTTATAGTAGAGACGAGGTCTCGCTCTTGCTCAGGCTGGTTTCAAACTCCTGACCGCCCGCCTCGGCCACCCAGAGTGCTAGGATTACAGGCGTGATCCACCACGCCCGGCCCAAAGTTAAAGATTTTGAAAAAGGCTCAGTATACATAATTTTACCTTCAGTGTTAAATATATTAACTATATGGTAAAAAGAAAAACCTGGTAATTTGGTTTATGTTACAGAATTACCATATTTTTATATACAGCTAGTAACTTGAATATGACTCATTGATTTCAGCAATTTTGATCTAAGAAGAAAACATCGTGAGGTATCAGCTATGCTTAGTATTAATAAAATGCACCTGTACTGAATAAATAGAAAACTGTAAATTGGTAATTTGTCCTCATAGTGCCTTCTCATGTATAGTGGATTATATCTTGAAATATTAATATTCTGGCTGACAATGTGTGTGACTCATATAGGCTGAATTGAATATGGATGAGTTTTATTAAGGAGCTGAATGATTTGCAGCAAATAAACAACATCATAAACGGTGCTTATTCCTGGGACAGATGTAACCATCAGGAAGAGATTAAGCCAATATGTATATTAGGAAGGAGGTAGTTTAAGGTATTGCTGGGTAGTGGCTATACCCAGTATATGATGTCATACTCTAAAATAGAGAAAAATATCTAAAAGAAAGTTTTCATTATCCTAACTTTGACTTGTTTGGACATAACCTGCATGTGAAAATGTGTTGTCTTACTGTCTGTCATAAAGGAAACTCAGGATAACTCTTCCCATATGGCGCTGTGCATTTAAGTCTCTTTCACAGAGCCACCTGAGTATGTATAAACTCAGTGATGGAAAGGGGAACTGTTTACTTTGATGGCATTAGTCTCGAGTCATTTATCACTGCCAATACTCCACAAAACTGCTGGGACCATATCCTGTACATTCTGAACCTGCCACTTTATTTCCTATATGCAATAAAAATGAGCTGAGTATCTGTGACTTTCATATTAGTTTTCTTTTCTTTTGGTAAATGGTCATCTTTACTTTTGATTGTGTAGAATGATGATTGTAATGAGCCAGAAACACTCATCTTCCTCTGCTCCAACTTTCAAGAGTATACATCACCCATATCGCTTTGCTGTCCTTCAGCCCTGCTCCTCCATCTGGGGACCTCAAAATGCTAGAAGAGTTTTTCCACTTTCTCAGTTGTCAACTTGCTTCCAACTTCGTCCACACCACAGACTGCCTCCATTACCCTCTTCAGCAATCTAGCCAGAGTCTGGGTCTACCTTGACCACCTTCCCCTATAACTATTACAACATAGCTATGATGGGAATAAGAAGGCCAGCTGTCATATCCCAACAGTGTGATATTTGAATGAATGATTTAGGTAGTATTATCTCAGATTATAATGCTAATCCTAACCAAGCATCATGAAAACTGGGTTTTGTCAAACACTGTTCTCTCCGCTCTCCTTCCTCTCCTCTCTTCTTCTATTTTTGATCTATAAAACTTAGAAACAGTCCATAGAAGAAAAGATAATTTTTATAATCTCCTCTTTCTTCAGCATCAAGTCATTTCTCCAAATTTAACATTTGTAATTCTCTTAGCACTTAATTATCCCCGCAAGCCTGCCAACAGTGAAAGAGCAGGTAATTGAGAAGGGTGAAAATTTAAGTCATAGAAAATATGCAAAAGGATTCAATTTCTGATAACTAGGAACTAGTGGGGTCGTTACTGTTGCCTATGATTTAGTAATATAAGATGTCTATTTAAGATGTTAATTCTGACACAATATCCTCAATTTGAGGGAATGTTTTATTTTTGTTGAAGGTTAAAAATGCTGCCTAGTGGCATGCCACGGCCTAGGAGCTGTATGTTGGATTTAAGCTACAATTTATTCCTTTAGGAGCTGACAAAATTTGAAAGATAGGATTCTTCTTCAATTGTTGCGCATTTTAAACATATGTTAATTGAACCTGGTGGTTACTAAGCATCACAGAAATATTTACTGTGTTTACTTGCTTGTGGGAGTACTGGGAGCAGCAAGCTGAGAATAAACTATTAAGTCTAAGAGACAGAGAAATAATTACTTGTTTGCTTCAAAAGTAAATATGTGTGGGGTTATTATACTGTGTGCAAGCAATTTTGGTTTTTGATTGGCATGTGTATGATGAAGAAAGAATTGAAATCCAAGGGAAAACAGAAGAAAAGTATGTAAAAAATGTTGTTTTCTCAGGCTCTCTACTTTGTGTTGTGAGAAGAGATGGATGCGACGGCCAGCAACAATCGGAAAAAAGAAAATAATCAAACAAATGGGACTATGAACGTGGCCTTCTCACATAGGCTCGAGACTCTTAGATAATATGGGATGATCAGGTAATGTTTGTTATACGATGACGATGACCCCTGCTACCTACTGCATGTTTATGCCATGTCAGGCACGATGAACACATGTCATCCTCACAATGATTCTACTGGGCAGGTTAGTACTCATTCCTCATTATTGATTATTATCATCTCTATTGTGTATATTGTGTAGAAATTAATTTTTTTGTTTGTTTTTTAGGGACAAGCTCTCACTATGTTGCCTTGGCTGGTCTTGAGCTCCTGGCCTCAAGCAATCCTCCCACTTTAGCCAACCAAAGTGCTGGGATTTCAGAGGTGAGCCACCACGCCCAGGAAATTGTGTAGAAATTGAGGTATATAGAGTTGATCTAGGCCACTTGGAGCTAGTGTTTGACCAGTTCTGACTTCCAAGCCCATGTTCTTCAATGCTGGTATAATGAATCTGGAGAAAGTGAGAGTAAGTATTAATTAATAACAAAAGCAAAAACACACAAACAAGCAAAAAACCTTTAAGTATGCAGGTAAATTAGTTGCATTGTTTTTCTCATTGAAAATGATACTCTTGAGCTTGATCAACCACTTCATTTTGAGTAATTTTTAAAATCCAAATCCAATTTTCCACCATTAAACATAAGCCCAAAGAAGTCCTATAACCACTGAAGGAAATTCCAAAGGAGCAGTCCCAAAGGTGTTTTAAGCATTAATAATTTAACAGAAAGCCCCAAGGTGACAACTTTAGGGACAAATGTGCTGAGTTGATTGTTTACATCTCATATATTGGTTTAAAACTCAGCCACGCTGTCTTATAGTCATCATTCTTAGAGACACTGCATTTATAAACACCAAGGAAAAGCTATACAATGTATTTAAAAGTAAACTCCAAATGCACTAAAATTTTAAGTTGTGATAAACAAAAGCTAAAATAAGAAAATATAGGTCAAAGCCAATAGAATAAAACCTTTGAGGTCTTTGTCTAGTGAATCATTGCTTTTAAAAACATTAAATTTTTTAAAAAGCCCAAGTATATCGAAATTTGGAATTGATAAATTGGATTATTAATTAAATATTAATTAAATATTCCATGGACATCCGAGATAATGTTAACAGACACTTGACAGACTAACAGAAGATATCTGTAGTGTCTAAAACTGACAAGGATTTCATATCTAGAATATGCAAGGGATTCCTGTAAATCTGCTAATAAAATAGTAAACAAGCAACCCCACAGACATAAATAGGCATTCCAAGGAAGACGAAATCAGGTTGGTTAATACATACATGAAGATTTTTTCAAACTCTTAACAGAGAAATTCAAAATGAAATGAGCTACTGTTCCATGATTATCACACTAAGAGAACTTAGAAAATTTGATAATATGAGGGATTCTGTAGACAAGGATGTGAGATAGCAAGAACCCTTGCCCAGTACTGTTGGAAGGATAAAATGGCACAACTGTTTGGAGCAATCCAAATGTGCTTATCTCTATCCATTAGCCATTGCTGCTCTGTAATCCACTACAAAAGCCCAGTTGCTTACAATAGTAGACATTTATTGCTCGTGTCACAGTGTGTCTGCTGGAGAAGCTCTGCTCATGTTCACTGAGCTCTTCATGAATCTGCTGCTGTGAGTCAACTCATTGAGGCTGGATGGTGCTAAGGGTCTGTTTCAAGCTACAGGTTTGTCTAGTCTGGACTTCTCACCGTGGGTTGAGTTGAGGTCTTCCCCAAAGGCTTCTCATCCTTCTTGGACTAGCAGGCCAACTGGGGCATGTTCTCAGTATGGCAATGGCAGAGGCACAAGAGGGCAAATGGAGACATGGGAAGCATCTCCATGCCTAGGCTTGGAACTGGTATATCATCACTTCCACCCACACTCTACTGGCCAAAGCAAGTCATGTGATAGGAAGTGCACCCCACTTTAAGTAGGCAGAACTCTCAAGTTACATGAAAAACATGCGGACACAGGAAGGAATGGAGAATTGGGATGACAATTCCATTTACCACAGTTTCTTATGACCTAACCACCGAATGTCTTATATATTTCCAAAACCTCTACCACATGTCTACAAGGAAAAAGTATAAAAATATTATTCCAACATTGTTTGTGATAGTAAAGGTGGGGCAGAGTAGGAGATCCTTACAACACAAATGAGTAACTACCATATGGTGTCTGCCATCAGTGGAATATTACACAGCAGTGGGAAGTAATTCAGCAGATTTGCATATAGCTGTTTGAACAGATCTTAATAACTTAATGTTGATTTTAAAAAGCAAAGAGTAGTATGTAATTCATTGTACAATTCCAGTTATGTAACCCCATCCACCTAATAACACTGTATTTTTCAAAGGCACACATATGTATGTCAAAAAATATACATTAAATAAATGAGTGTCAAAGAGGATTGAGGATAAGGAATTAAAGGTGAAGGATAAAATAATAAAATAAAACAAAAATGGAAACATTGCAATAGAGAATTTAATCAAATCAATTTTGTGCCCCTGTGATTTTCAAACACAAAAATTATATGATCAAAGACCCTAAAGAAGGGACTAAAATGAGTATATTACATTAGGAAGACTCTGTAAAGAAACAAAGTTTTAAGCAGAGTTTTGGAGTTACAGAGGTTCTGGTTTGAGAAAAGATAGGCAAGGAAAGAACATGTCATGGTCAAGGCTTAGAGGCAGGGACAGGAGAAGGATGTGGAAATTATATGGGGCTTATTCTGACAGAAATTTAATAAAAGCTTGACAGGGTGTGACAACAGATGAGAGCATAAGGCAGAGTTTGTTGTAATCTGTCATTGGGGTTTCTATTTGGCTCTTCCCATAGTTCGGGAGGCCTTTAGGAGTTGCTGGAGACGACTGAGCGGAGCCTGATAAAAATGAGCCCTGTGGAAGAGGAGCTCACTGGTGTGTCCATCCACCATGCTTCAGAAATCACAGCTACCCACGCTTCTGTGACATTTTATTGGCCTGAGAAACTGATAATAAGAGAAGTTTCTGAAAGTATTAGGAATTATTCTCTTTCTGAAATATAAAAGGAAGAAAGGAAAGAGGGAAGGAAGGAAAGAAAAGAAAAAGAACAAAAAAACTGCTGTTGGTATTGCAGGGAACGTCAGCTTTTTCAGCCCATATCAGGAGAATTTATTGAAGGCGCAGGAAATTGGAAACAGACTCTACATGGTTCTCTGTTTATGTCATCTCAGTGTCACCTAGCACAGCCTCTGAAATTATTAACACCTTTCTTTAACACCTTTGAACAAACCTTTTCTTTAAGCTGATGGCTTTCTCCACTGGAAGAGCTTGTTTATCCTGGTTTTTTTAAAAAAATGTAGTTTTAGTCATTGTTGAAGAAACTGTATATGAAGGGCAATTTGACAGTATGTATTATTTTAAAATGGTAATACTTTTTAATACAATAATTTAACCCTCAGGTAGTTTTCTAATTCTAATTTCTAAAGAAATAATCAAATATGCACAAAAATATATATGCACAAAATGTTCATCATAATGTGATTGCTAAATGAGCGATAACAAAGGATTAAAGGAATTATGGTAATTTTATTTAATGGAATGCTATTTAGTCATGAATAAATATCTTTAAAGTTGTTTAATAATATGGTAGAAACACTCCAAATATGTGAAAAAGCAGGTTATAAATATATACCAACACTGGGAAAAAATATACTTAAATATTAACAGGTTTTACCTCTGAAAAATAACTTTTGTCTTATTTCTTTCTTCTTCAAATTCTCTTAAGTGATCATGTGCTATTACAAAACAAAATAAATAGTACATGCTATTCAAAACTATGATATTGTATTGAATAAATAAGTTAAACATTGTTGAAACTGGTAATTTAAATAATTCATAATCACTCCTTTTAAAATGTATGCTTGGATTCCTCCAGGCAATCTTTAAGAATGGAAAATTTTTATATACATTCAACCATACTTTGGAAAATTTCCAGGAATATTTGAAGTACACATGCTACCCAGATATAGGGGACTTGATTGAAAGGAAATAGTCAAATTAATAGTGGAGTTTACACCTTCAGAGAATTAAAGAAAATTTAAAAGGCAACAAAAGCTACATTTTGCAAAGCACAGTCAAATACCTTTTTCAAAACGGCATTTATTCTAATTCATACGCCAAGCCTCAAGACGGATTCACATTCTAATTCAATGCTCTCAGTATCCACGGCACTTCTCAAGCACCAGGAGCCCCGTTGTAGTGTTTTTAATAATAGATAGCAAAATGAAGAAGCAGCTCACTCCGGAAATTAAGAGGGGAATTTAGAAAAATAAATAAAGGCTATGAAAGCGAGGACCATAACCTATTAAATGCTGGTCACCTCCTGTCTTCTCCTTATCTCTCCTCTGAGGTTTTGAACAAAGTATCCCCAACAACAGGTAATATTACATTGAGCCATGTAACCACCTGCAGAATTTCTGATTAGCAGGGATCACAGTCTATTTTCGTTTGCAGGAACCAATCCTTTAATCCTCAAAGTAGAAAATGAGCCACAAACTATGGCAGACCCCAAACTCAAGAGTGTTGGCTTTTCTTGCTTAGAGGATAAGTGGCAGGGACTATCTAGCTTGATTTCAAGAGATAGCACTCTGAGCCTCAAAACTGCATTACGGTGCTGCGAGGAATGAACGCCTGTGCTGCATATTCTTCCTCCTGGATTCAAGCGTGTTTCCAAGGCAAAATGTGAGTATTTCTGAGTTCCACCAAGAGCATATGAAAGTGAAAGAGCATGTATTCCCGGTTGTTTGCTCTATCAAAACCATGAGCCCGCCTCGTCCCAGACTGGGATTGTTTACTCTGATTGTTTTTAAGAAGTTTGCTTCAGGAAATGAGCAGAGTGTGAAACTGAATAGCTAGAAAGGGATCTAACATCAGAGTACCAGCAGATTAGATAAACATTCCCTGTCTCCGAACAAAAGGAACAATATTTTCCCTTTTCATTACCAGCCAGAAATCATGGGACAGGGGTTGGATTGCTTCATGGTCTGTTTAAAGAAACTAAAAATAAATTCACTCCATGAGATGAGAACTCAGTCTTGAGTTGCGATTTTACACAACTTTTCCAAATTGCCAGGTTTCTGTCTCAGAAGAAAAACCTACCTACTAATTTATCAAGGACTCAGAGGCCTGGAATGCACAAGGGCCCATTCAGACCAGAAGTGAACATTTAGATTGGTGGTTCAAGTTAAGTACCAACTCAGACTAGAAGGCAAAAAGAAAGTTTTCCAACATAAAAAAAATCATATACATAGCTCGTAAATATGAGATGAATCAGGACTGACTCTGGGGTCTAACAGTCAAATGGGAGTCAGCTATGATCCCTTGCGATTTGTTTTCCTTTTTTAGTAAATGAAGTATGGAATCATTATACTGGGTGAATACAGTTTACGTTCTCTGAAATGTCATTCTCATTTTTTTCAGCATTGCCTCGGCATACTTTTATAGTTAAGTTTGAACATCATCCAGTATGTAGAGAAACTCAAATGGATTAAGTTTTGACAAATCGGAAGCTGAAGGGGGAAGAAAAGAGTTGCCCTGGAAAAGAAAAATTATCAAAGACACAGAGGATGAAATAAGAATCTGTTTTCTATCTCTGGTGGAAACAGATAAATAGAAAAGAGTTTAACTGAGGGGAAAAAAATGTTTGATTTAGATGTCTTGAAGATCTTTCAGGTTTGCCAGCCGCTAATAATATCCACTTTTTAATAAGAGCTAAATGCTGTAGATGCATTGGAGGTATAAATCTCACCATCATGAATTTGGGTCTGCAAAAATGCGATTTTCTTTATTGCCATAATTGTCAGCTTTCTGATCTGAGCTCCCAGCCTGCTTCATGTAGGCAATTTAATAGTGTCATTTCTGATTTTTTTTCCCAAGGCAGTGATTTCTTGGTCAATTCGTGCCAAGAAGGTCAGAAATCCTACAGTTCAATATTCCTTTCAGATTTTCTCTTCCTCTTGCCATCCAAAAGCCTATGGGGACATGATCAGGTGAACTATCTGGCACACTCTTGTACCTTTCCTTTGGTCCACACAACCATCCCCACCCCACCCCCACTCCTTCCTCTAAGGGCCTAGGATTTCTCCCTGTCCTCAAACGAACTCTCCACCCCACAGCCAATTTGCAATGTTCCCTGACTCAGAAAACTGAAATGAAACACTTAGCTGAACCTTGAACATTTACTAACTTTTCTGAGTTCATGCCTTTTTTATTTCAAGCAGTTTCCTACATCTAATTTTTATTCAAACCCCATCTAGTGCTCAAAGCCCCAAATATTTACCCCTGATCGCTTCAACCAGGATGGACTTTTTTTTTTTGTGAATTCACAATCTGTCCCTCTCCCACAACGATTATCACTTTCTCCTGGTACAAACATCCAGTGGGCATATGCTCGTGTAGGTGAAACACTTGTTGGCATCCATGTGGCTGGGCCAGTGTCCACCCTGATTGCCTCTTGGCTTTGTCCTAGGGGCTGTTTGCATTTTTAATACCACCTCTGCCTTTTGCCCTATGTTATAACAAATTATATCCATGCTTTCCTCTCTTATTATAAACTCCTCAAGGAAAGATAAATGTTTTAATTTGGTAGCTTATTCAGGGCCTTGTGGATAATAGACATTCAAAAATATTTATTAAATGAATCCTCAGGTAAAACTAGACAAAGGCCATGACATTTTCAATGGTATAAGAATGAAACAGACAGGCAGTATCTTCATCATTGGCACAGAAATAAAATTTACTTGCTAGCATCACTCTCTTCTGTCTACTCCCTAATGCCTACTCAAAGTCTAATAATTTTTAATTTGAAAAATGAACCAGTGGGATATTTTGATTTTAATTTGCAGGGAAAAAGGAAAATAAAATTATTCAAACTTTACTCTTCTTCGACTGACAGTTAATAATATCACCGTCATCATATAGAGCATATTTAAAAGACATTTGAGAGAGTCTATCCATCTCCTCCCTGATTTAACATTACATTTTAATTTCTGTTCCCTCTCAGGAGGATTGTAACTCAGCAGCCACTTTGTCACTTGTTCTTTTACACTACTCTGATATAGAAACAGAAATAGTAAAACCAGTATAAGAATAGTACAATTCACAGGGGCTAGATCCTGAGAACTTCATAAAATCCTAGGTTGTTGGACAGCATGATTGCACAAAGAAATGGCATTTGTTTCAGAACCATTGGGTGAAAATAAAATAAAAGTGAGTCACTCCTGCCCTATTGTAGATACTGAAAAATTAAACTTTCATCACTGTAGAAGACTGAGTTTGTGAGAATAAAGAAGAGCAAAAAGTTGGTGAGATGTGTAGGCTGGTTGGTGGGCTTTTCTCACCTCCTGGCTAAGAAATTGGTGCTTACACACCAGCTTTCCAGGACATGGAGTCAATTTCCTGTCTTCATAAAGTAACAAATGAATATGTGAAGTACCCATGAGATCATTCACACACTGCTGAAACCGTAAATGTTAAACCCATAAATGCCAGAGACCTACTCAAGGCAATGGCCAGGCCATCACCATCTCAACACTTAATTTTGGAGTTATCCGTGGTTAGACAGCTGTTGCCGATACCACCATTCCAATCCGCACCCTCGCCCCAAACCTCCCAAAGGACATGTAACCCCATGTCATCCTCAGTCTTCTGGAGATTTAGTGTTCAGAGGTACTTGGAACTTAGAATTTAGGATTTGTTGAAGTTCAGAGAGCTCAGTGTCTAGAAGGGCCTGGGTTCTGAATTCAAGTTTATAGCCATGATTCTCAGAGTAGGGGCCATGATCCCTATACACAGAAATCTCCTGGATGCTTATTTAAAATGCAGATTCTTGTTACTAACACCTAACCTACTGAACTAGAATCTCTAGTGGTTCAGCCCTGCAATCAGCATTTTTAACTCACTACTCTTGATTTATTTTAATTAAAAAAAAATTGGCCAAGCACGGTGGCTCATGTCTGTAATGCTAGTACTTTGGGAGGCTGAGGCGGGAGGATCACTTGAGGCCAGGAATTCAAGACCAGCCTGGGCAACATAACAGACACCTCGTCTCTGCAAAAAATAGGAAAATTAGCTAGGCATGGTGGCATGCCCTTGTAGTCCCAACTACTCAAGGGACTGAGCCCAGAGGATTGCCTGAGCCCAGGAGTTTGAAGTTACAGTGAGCTATGATGACACCACTGTACTTCAGCCTGGGTGACAAAGTGAGACTCTGTCTCAAAAAAAAAAAAATACCATGTAAGTTTCAGGTCACCTGAGGTGCCCTACAATCCCAGAAAAAGAAGTTCTCAGCATAAATTGCTTCAATTGACTGACAATTTCAGTCAAGAAACCAAGGCACTATTCCCAAGTAGTGCCTCAACCTAAGCTAAAGCTCATGACATTTGAAACTTTCAGAATAATGTTGCAATGAGTTAAAGATACACCAAAATCAAATTTCTAATTATGTCAACACAATTCACCAATGTTTTGCTTTGTTTTGTTTTGTTTTTAATTTCAGAATATTACAGGGGTACAAACATTTTGGTTACATGAATTGCTTTTGTACATTTTGAGTCAAAGTTGTAAGTATGCCCATCACCCAGATAGTGTGCACTGTACCCATTAGGTGTGAATTTACCCATCCCTACCACCTCCTCCCACCTGTTTGATTTCCGTTGAGTTTACTTCCTGTGCACATGAGTATTGCTCAATTAGTTCCAATTTAATAGTGAGTCCATGTGGTGTTTGTTTTTCCATTCTTTTGATATTTCACTTAGAAGAATGGTCTTCAGTTCTATCCAGGTTGTTACAAAAGGTACTAGTTCACCATCTTTTTTTTTTTTAATGGCTGAGTAGTACTGCGTAGTATACATATGCCACATTTTATTAATGAAAGGGGCCGCCTTGCTGAAATACAGGAAAATACCTAGTCCTGCAATTTCCTAGTAACAGTTAAAGATGAATCCTACAAGTTCTCTCACTAATAGGCACCCTGTAGGAGTTGTGTTTTGCGCAAGTTCTGAAAAGAGTTGAATAGATAGAAAAGAGATGTAAATCTTTCGCTTTAAAATCGTTTTTTGAGAGTCTGCTTTTACAGAGTTCCTGAGTAAACAGCAGAACAAGCTAAGGTCTCAACCATATCACGAGGACAAAGTCACATCTTCTGTGATAATCTTTCTCCAAGGAAAGGTGGGAAAACCAACTCTTGGACTTTGACATCCTGACGCTGCTTTTGTTATCAACTGACAGCCATAATTAATTTTTTTTTTCTCTTTGTCCACCTTAAAATCAGCAAGCCACTTAGCCTCACTGCTGGCACCTCTCTTCTCTTTCTTTGGGATGCCACGCCATCTCCCTACTCTCCCTCTCTTTTCTCTTTCTTTCACTTTCTCATTCTCTCTCTCCTTCTAAAAGGATAAAATAAACTGTTTTTTACTTTTGTATCTTAATTTCTGCATGAGAAATCTTTCTCCACCCATGCTGTGAGCACCTACTAGACTTTAGATCCTAACAATTAATCCACTCATGTATTGATGAACACTCAGATTGAATTGATTTCCACATCTTTGCAATTATTTATGCATGTATTTATGCATGCACACACTTATGCAGGTGACTTTGCTGCAATAAACATTTGAGTGCAAGTGTCTTTTTGATAAAATGACTTTTTTTCCTGTGGGTAAATACCCAGTAGTGGGAATGCTGGATCAAATGGTAGGTCTACTTCTAGTTCTTTGAGGTATCTCCATACTACTTTCCATAGAAGTTGTACTAGTTTGCAGTCCCACCAACAGTGTATATGTGTTCCTTTCTCTCCACATCCATGGCAACATCTGTTGTTTGGGGACTTTTTGATAAAAGACATTTTTTAAGGAATATTTAAATGATTCCTTTATTTTCCAAAAATCCCAAGCAAAGAAGCCCATTCAGCTATTGTTAAATTAGAAACCCTAAACCAGGGTGAGCCAGGGGACTATTCAGTCATGATGAGGCCTGAGAAAGGTTGGCTGTACCCGACTCTGTCAGACCACAATTATTTAGGTAACTTTTAGACAAATGACACATCTTTGGTGACCATTCCAGACTTCTTTATTTTCAGCAACCTTGCATGATAATTGTTACAAAAACATATACTCCTATCCAAACCTAAATATACTTAGAGCTGAAATATTGTATCTTAGAGAAGAATTGAAATCTTTTCTTTTTCAAATATCACATTATAAACATCAATTTTAGAGCATTTCCTTATTCAGTTTTGTGCAACTAATAGTTTCTTCAAGTTAGTTATGTGATTGCTAGCAATTAATTAGTAATGTTAACATAGTTGTTATTGATCAGCCTGGCATCAGTGATTGACAACATTAATATAATTGCTTTATTTCTCAGAAAACCTTGGCATAAGAACCTAATAGTACTGGGAAACAGTTGGGAGATAAAGAAAAATAGATTATATGCTCCAGATTGAGCCAATTGTGTTAACATGCAGCCAGGGTTTTGATAACTGAATTAAGGGCTAAGGCTCCCTTTCCTTGGGCAGCCAAGAGCTTATTTTTCTGTTCTTCCCCTATACCCAGCCTGACAATGAATCTTCACAGCGGCCAGAGAAGTGGTTCTTCAATCTTAGGTACAACCCCTTCATTATTGTTTCAATTACAATCATCATCGGTTACCTTCAATCACAATTACCATCTTCACGTAAAGAAACATTTTATAACCAAACTTTGAACAGCCAAATTTCAGTGAGATAAGTTTACATCTTTTATGAGAAATCAGAGGCCGAAGGAAAAAAAAAAGAAGGAAGGCAAGCCTAGTCTGCTGTATACCTTTCTAAAGTTCCAAGAAAATTGTATATATTCTCCTCTAGTTGTCAGATGTGAAATTAATGCTGGTGATGTCCCAGAACAATTCTGGATCTGACTGCAGTGTTACTCCTGAAGTTATCCTTGTTCAAGAGTTCCTAGAGGAAGAAAGGTAAAACCTGAGGATCAGGTCCATCTTTAGACTGACGCAGAGTTCTAGAAGTTTCTCTGGGAATTCAGTTGCATCCTTCAGTACTTTATTGTACGCAACCTTTTCCTTCTAAATGACTAAGATAGCTCTTTAATAAGCTACAAAACTCTATTTGCTCACAGCATTTTTAGGATTTTTCTCATTTGCTATGAAACTGCAGATTGGGGACATATGTTCTGCTAAATGCTCAAAGCAGTTGTTCCTCATTAAGCCTATTTGAGTCACAATAGTTCTTTTGAGCATCTGATGACTTTATAGCTCCTTTCCTCAGAAAGGATTCACATACTTGGAGATTCTACATATATTTTCAGTAGTTTTGTAGACTCCCCAAAGTCCATCCATCCAGTGATTTCAGGTTGAGAATGCCTAATGTAAGAGTTCTCCCACCTGTCTAGAAGCATCACTGCATATTACAGCAAAACCCTTTCCTCTGACCTGACACAGAGAAGATGGGAAACAGATAGGCACCCAGGTAGCTCTGAGTGAAGATGGGGCCACATGTCACATGTCAGACATAAGCCCCCAAACTGCAATTGACTCAAGAGCCTGACTTAGATGATGTGACACTGTGGCACAGTTCTCAGGAAAAAGAAACGTAAGAGTAAATAGTCTGTGCTTACTAGGCTTCTTCAAAGAAAGGCTCTGGGCACATGAGCATGTATTTATGCATGCACGCACTTATGCAGGTGACTGCCACCTTAATGCAACTGGCACTTTCTTCTTTAGAGTTGGAAATGTAGACAGAGCTGTGATGGTAGATGATAGACAAAATACCTGTCTGTTATTACAGAAAGAGTTCTGACTCAGGGCCAGGAAAGCCAGGATTCTAATCCCAAGTTCCAATTAAATACATGATCTTAAGCAAGTCATTTTATTTCCCTTGGCTTAAGTTTATTAAACTTTTAAAAAATTGTGCAATGGCATGTGACTTTCATACTCCAAAATGGGCTCTAAGTATAAAAGCAAATAACTGATGAAAAGTATTTTAGAAAAAGTATCTATAAATTCTCACAAAATCACCATCCATTATGATCATTTTCAAAAATGTCATCAAAGTTGTTAGGAAGCTCTTTTCTATTCTTGTCAATAATTCATTTTACTGTGACTACTCTTACCATTACTCTACCCATCATTTATCAGGAGACAATTTCTTTATTTGCTTTTATGTGCAAGTTTCTCTTTTTCAAACCAAAGGTATTGGATGAAACTCCTATTACATGTAGGTAGAGCCATGAAGTCATTGGAAGGAAGTCCCTGTTTTTAGTCTAAAGAGTTCACTTTCGGCCAGACGCGGTGGCTCATGCCTGTAATCTTAGCACTTTGGGAAGCCAACGCAGATGGATCGCTCAAGGTCAGGAGTTCGAAACCAGCCTGAGCAAGAGCGAGACCCCTTCTCTACTAAAAATGCAAAGAAATTAATTGGACAACTAAAAATATATAGAAAAAATAGCTGGGCATGGTGGTGCGTGCCTGTTGTCCCAGCTACTTGGGAGGCTGAGGCAGAAGGATTGCTTGAGCCCAGGAGTTTGAGGTTGCTTGAGCTGGGCTGATGCCATGGCACTCTAGCCAGGGCAACACAGTGAGACTCTGTCTCAAAAAAAAAAAAAAAGAGTTCACTTTCGCACTGAAGTCCTACGAGGCTCTTAATGTAAGTTAAACTAATTTAGAGAGAGACTGAAGAAAATGTTGAATGTGTAATTCATTCTGACTAATAAATAATCTTTAACCGTAGAAAAGCTCCTCTTGGATGAGAACCCTTGATTGCTAAAATGCAAGTTTATCACCCTTTCTTAGAAAAAGAAATACAATAAAGAATTTTGCTTTTGTATTTGCTTCAAAGTGCTGCTACACTAATGGACAAATAAGTTTTACATTGTTCTATTTTCACAGTTTTTTATTGGATCTTGGTAGATGTAGAAAATTCTGATTGTGTTACCTTAACCTAATAAGAGACTTTTAAAAGGTAATGTCTGTCACAGAGCTTCCTCCGATTCAGAGTCTTCTCTGATAATTCATCTAGTGTGGATTCTCTATAATTATTTAGCATTTAGATTCTCTTCTCAATGTACTCATACTGCCTTTATGTCAATTTCCAGAATTCTTCAGAGCAGAGTAAGTTGGGCCTTTATTTCCCTCTGCTGCTTCCTTGGTAATTGTTCAAAGAGTACCATGAAAACTTCTTCTTCAATTCCACTCACTTTAAGGTGAGCCTTTATAAAGGCAGTTAAAATGCGGAAAGCAGAGACTTGTGCTGAGAATGACATTGTTTCATAAAAATGTCAGTGATTATTAATTCACAGAAGATTTGTGAGGCAAGTGGAAAGACCTGATAAGCCTCATTTCCTTGACCATATTCATTTTTACCCTGGAATATAAATTTTGCTAATTACTATTTAAGATTGCATTTGCCTTTTACCCAGTCACAATCATGTTCGTTTTAATTAGTTCAAGTTTGTGGGATGTAAAAATGTTTTTCTATTCATCAAGATGTTACCGTAATAATATTGTCCAGAGTCCTGGGTATTCCTGAGAAAACAGGGTTCTCCACAACAGATTAAAGAACACTTTCCCAAGTACAGGTACCTAAGGAGTCCAAAAGTATATAACCCAAGAAAAGTAACTTATTTCCAAACCACTTATCACTAAACACTCAGAAATTCCAAGGAATAATTACATTACCCTACACTGCACTCTAAATTTTCTCAACGAAACCTCCAGGAGCACAGAGTGCTGTTTTAATACAGGGCTGCATTAACCCCAAAGACTGTTCAGTTGCAAGTTATGTTTCTTTCCAGTGCCAGATTTTCACAACACACTTTCAAATGCTTGGAATATTCGCTGAAGCTCCCCTGTGCATCCAAAGGTCAAGGAACTGACATTTCAACATCAGCAACATAACTTCGGAAGCTAGCAGAAAGATAAACACAGTGAGTCACTTGTCCAATCTTGACAAGTAATATGGCTCATGCAATCTGAAGCATCCCAAGTGAAAACAACAGATGTTAGTATCTGCTTTGGGTAAGAGATTCCAGCAGGTCATAGCCAGAATGAGGAATGAGCGTCTTAAATCTCAAAAAACCCAAAACCTATAGAGCTAAGAGGATCTAAATCCAGAAATTATATCCACCCTCAGAATTCATATCACGAACTCTGAGAATGGACAAAATTAAATGCCAGTCTTTTGAGACATTTTCTGAGCCACAGATATTTTTGTGCCAATAAATACTGCAATTGAGTTTTAAGTGGATTTGGACCAAGAGAGTGAAGCAGAAGAATTTTTAATGAAGGCTTTAAGAGGGTTTACATTGAATTTAATCATAAAACTCTCTCCCAAACCTTGCTGTAATGTTCATTTAAAACACATATATTCATTCAAATACATCTTTCTAAAACAAGACTTATGAAATAGGTTCTGATGAATTCTAAGCTTTTTCCAGAGCAAACAGTTGGACTCATTCATCAGGTACAATGGCTTCCTTAGGGTAGGTGCCCAATTTCTGTTTGTTGAATAAATTATGGTTAAACATATCATATTCTTGCAGAAAATCTCAAAAGAGATCTCCACCCCATACCCATCCTATTCAAGTCAAAACTCTACTTCGGTCTTGTTTTCCCCACTGTTCTGGGATACATTTCCTTCTGGCATTCTTACTACCAGGATGGTGCTTCCTCTTTCTCTTTATCTTCTCAATCCTATCCACCATCAAGTCCAAATTCAAGTCCCATTTTGTCCATAAATTCTTCTCCTACTGTTTAGCACACAAAGCTCTCTGTGTGGTTGTTTCACCCTTAGAGCCCAGTGGTTCTCACTTAATTGTTATCTAATTGTCAAGCGTGTATTATGTTTGTGATATAATAAGGATGTAAGTTCCTTCAGAGTAAGGATCGTGTCTATGGCTCCTTTTACCCCCAGGTTCCAAACCTAGAGAATGAATGCAGAATATTATGGGCTCCTGGAGCCTGGAGTAGGAGATTCTCCTGGAGTCAGGATAGCCCCGCTAACTTGAGGATCCATTCACTTCTATTAAGGCTTTGATCAGGCTCAGATTTAGGCTCAGATCATGAGCATTATGCCAGACCCTTCCTAAATGGGATGGATGTGTGATTTCCTTGTAAAATTATTGCAAGCTTTTAATAATACAGTTAGCCCTCCATATCTGAGGGATCCACATGCTTGGATTTAACCAGCTGCATATCAGAAATATTCTGAGGAAAAAAAGATGGTTGTGTCTGTACTGAACATGTACAGACATTTTTCTTATCATTATTCCCTAAGCAATACAATGTAACAACTATGTACATAGCATTTATATTAGGTATTATAAGTAATATAGAGATGATGTAAAGTATACAGGAAGATGTGCATGGGTTATATGCAAATACTACACCATTTTATGTAAGGCACTTGAGCATTCATGGATTCTGGTATCCATCAGGGTGGGGATTCTGGAAACAATTCCCTACAGATACTGAGGGATGACTGTATATGACCACAGGACACAGACCACTGGAACTCAGTCTTTTGGGTAAAAGAAATTTTAGGTTGATACCAATCAATCAATCTCTCTCTCCTTAGAAATCAGTTACGTCGATCTTTGTATTGCAAGAGTGAGTTCACATTGATGCATAAATGTATCTTTTACAATTATTAGGAACTGTGTGCAATTCTTTTTAGAGAATGAATTTTGCATTGTTGAGATGTTCACATTCTATTTCAAACTGTCCTCTGGAGTACCTGTGACCAAAATATCACAGAAGGAAAAAACAGAAATTGCATTATACCTAGTTTTCTTTTCCCACAGACTCACGAAACCAACATTTACACATAGTAGGAAAGTGAGCCAGGTTCCATAAAACCCAGAGATTTCCGACAATACTTTCTGTGAAAGAGTGTCAACTGGGAAAAAACAGTTCAAAATACTTGCAGCAGGACAAGGGTTGGTAATTTATAAACATGGGGTCAATAAGAAATGCAAAGGAGAACCAGAAAGAAAGAGTGAAGGAGAAAAGGAAAAAGGGATAAAAGGCAAGAATCACATATGACATAAACTAGAAACTAGCTCTAAGGTGACACCAATATATAACTCTATATGGCAGCTTTGCATCTCTTCGGCTAATATAGAACCAAAAATCTTCAAATGAAAAATAGTCTACTGATTGAAAAAGACCACACAGTGCTTTTTTCTTCGGCTTCCCTCTGGATTAGTTCTCACCTTTCAGCTTTCAGGGGCATGTGAGTCTTGGCCCAGGGAACCCACTGGCTCTGCCAATGGGCCCCTGGCTGTGCTGGGGCTCACCACTGAGCAGGAGGCTGGCAACTGTGGGCACTATCATTTCAGGTTTCCCTAAATGAGTGCTGTTCTGCAGAATGCTGGGATTCCTTTACATGGACAAGTGTGTTGTTGCCTCCGAAGTGTTAATGAAAATTTCACAAGTAGCGGGAGCAAGCCAAACCACAGGTCTTTTTAAATCTCAGCTCCGGGGACCCACTTATAGTTCTTAGAATCCCCGTGGGAAAATGAAAGACAGAGAGAAAGACAATAAGACCTGCCCATAGACCTGCAGCGTACAGAAAGTTGTACTCAGCATAAAGGAAACAATACACATTGTCTCTGCCCCTGAGGATTTTATATTCTAAAAGAGGAAGGGAAAGCATTTTGAAATACCCAAGTCCATCAACAAGCCATACATCTAATTAGAGCTATGCAACCACTGGAGAAATCTATAATAACCATAGCATTCGTCCTCCCCTAAGAGCAGTTTCTTTCCAGAAGCTGTATAACATGGTGGTTGAGAGAATAGCCTCTGGAACCATACTGCCCAGGTTAGAATTCTGACCCTGCAACTTTCTAGTTGTGTGACCTCAGCTGAGTAATGTAGCCTCTCATGCCATGGTTTCCTTATGTGCAAGATGGGAACAATATCAATATTTCCCTCACAGCATTATTGTAAGTACTAAAAGACTTACTATATATATGTATTTGTATATATAGTACTTGTGTTAAGTATTAAATGAATTAATATACATAAAGTGCTTGCAACAGTGCTTGACTAATGGGAAATGCTATAGTAAATACTGCTTCTAGGTGGTATTGCATTCAGTTTGTCATTAAGACAGATCTGAAGATTGAGTGAGCCATTTCCCTATTCTAGTAGCAATAATGATAAAATTTTTCACTGGCATTAAATGCTTAATCTGAAAACTGGACATGTTCTATCTCATTTTGTTCTCACAACAAACTTATGAAGTAGAAAGAATTTTAAACTTCATTTGAATATGAAGAAAGCAAAGCTTAGTGAGATTTGCATAACTTCTCCAAGACTCAAACACAGATCTGTCTGACTCTTCTGGAATCCATTTCCTATTATAATCTCTTGCTTTCTCCCCTCAACTATGAAAGAATGTTGGGAAGAATGTTCTGGCATTGGAGATGGGATATGAACTGAGAAACAATTGGTAAGTGGGCAGAGGAAGTAGCTGAGCAGGTCTCTAAATTTTATCACTGAAGCCAATGGAAGTGCGGGTATTAGCAGCACAGTTTTGTTGCCGCCAAAGTTTCTTGGAGTATCTGAAAACCACGCTTTGGAAGTTCACTCAGATTATGTTTTCCATCTCTAAAATTCCCTTCACTGGTATTACGATAAGAGAAGGGAAAATGGATTCAAAAGGCAGAGTTACTAGAATATTAGGTTTTAATCAGAAAACTATAAAGGCTGATGGAGCTATCAGAAATCTGTTGAGACAGGTAAGAGGGAGAAAAAGGATCTATGTCCTGGGACCGACACTCCAGCTTACATTAGAGCTGCAGGTAGCTCTTTAAAACTGGCGACTGCATCCTCCATGGTCAGCCCAATCTAGTCTTAAAATATCTAGATTGAGAAAAGAGCTAGTGCTGCTCCAAGATGTATCAAGATAAGGCTAAAGTTTTATTCAGTCCTTTGGGGCGGACTGAAAAAATAATAAGTTTATTAAAATTGCCTATGTATCATGCTATGAAAACTTCTACAAGGATGCACAGATGGGCTTCAATTTGGAAAACTCTGTTGCTGCATATTAAAGGCCTTTGATTTTAATATCCAATAATGA